>JAKSZT010028738.1:558595-681513 GCA_026826555.1 Tolypeutes matacus | reverse complement strand
TTTTTTTTTTTTTTTTTTTTTTTTTTTTACCGGGAAGTCCCGGGGATCGAACCCAGGTCCCTCCATATGGCAGACGGACGCCCAACCATTTGAGCCACATCCGCCCCCAGCATCTTCCTCTTAATGAACATTTGAGTGTGAACCTTTTCCGTGTTATTCCTGGAAATGAAACTCTATCTCTAAATTTTTTATTTGTGCATACAAAACGTTTACATCAAATGTTAATATTGAATGCCAGGATTTAAGGCTAAGGGAATATCCTGCACAAGTGTAAAAGGATGTTCACTGAAGCAATTCTTTTTTTTTTTTTTTTTTTTTTTTTTTTTACCGGGAGGTCCCGGGGAACGAACCCGGGTCCCTCCATATGGGAGAGGGACGCCCAACCAGTTGAGCCACATCCGACCCCTGAAGCAATTCTTATATTAGGGAAAACTGGAAGTAACCTAAGTGTTCATCAGAAGGAAACAATTTCAAATGATTATGGTACATTCATACAATGAATAATTAAATGCAGCCAATAAAAAGAATGAGGTCGGATGTTGTTAATGTGGGTAAATGTGGGTGGTGTGGGGAGCGGGGCATATAGGATTCCCCTATATTTTTTATGTAACATTTATGTAATCTAAATATCTTTTAAAAAAAAGTTAAAATTTAAAAAAAGAATGAGGTTACTCTAGATGTTTGTTTTTTGTGTTTTTTGTTTTTGTTTTTCACTAAGGCTGTGTTTTAAATTCAAAAAGCAAGATTTATAGCATGCAGTATTGTGGGGAGGAGTGGGGGAAAGGAGGCTGTATTTTATGTGTGTCTGTGTATATAAAATTTAAAAGTTAATTGTGGATGTCTAAGTGAAAGGTTTGTGGGCTTATTTTTTAATGTTTGAATTTATTTTCTATATTTCTGTACTCTGAGAAAGATACTGAGAAAATGTAAGAAAATTTTCACTTAATGGAAAGAGATGCTGGTTGAATAAGAATAATAAATATTGTAAGGCATTGAGTTTTGGAGTAATTTGTTATGCAGCATTATTGTGGTAGTAGCTAACAGTAGATACAACAGTAGAAAAATTAAAATTATGTTGAGTCAGCTGATGTGACTTGGCTGGGGTGCATGTGCTCCTCATCCTCTTGGGACCCTCAGGCTAGCTGGGGCTTCTTAGGGCTTGAGGTAGAAGAGGGCACACAAAGCCTTTGGAGGGCTAGGTTTGGTATCGGCACTGTCACTTCTGCTCACAGTCCCTGGTTGAAGCAAGTCATATGGCTGAGCCCAAGTCAAGAGGTGCGGAAATACACTCTACCCATCCATGGCAAGAGTACAGATGCAGCAAGGTGAAGAATTAGGGACAGTCTTTCAGTCTGCCACAACAGTAAATGTGTGTTCATTTTATCCTCAGTAAAAAGCACTTACTCTGTTGTTTAAAAATATCTGTCATCAAAATATTTTAAAAATTCAAGTCTGTAAAATTATCACAGAAGAGTTGACATTCTGAAATATTTTAGCAATAATTCAACATATAGAGGAAAATATGAACATGAACCTTTTCTTCCTGTTATATCAGATGGATTCAAGAAAGCATCTCTTTGGGGGGCGGATGTGGCTCAAATGGTTGGGCATCCGTCTGCCATATGGAGGGACCTGGGTTCGATCCCTGGGACCTCCCGGTAAAATTAAAAAAAAAAAATATATATATATATATATATATATATATATATATATATATATAAAAGGCACATGGGCTGCCAGGCCCCGGGAGCCATGCAGCAAGATGATGACATAACAGGGGAGAGACAAGACGAGACGCTCCGAAAGCTCTGAACACCAGGAACCGAGGTGGCACAGGTGGCAGGATACCTCTCTCCTGCACCGGAGGTCTTCAGGATCGAATCCTGGTGAAGAGTGGAGGAGGAGGATGAGAAGAGATGGCAGGAAACAGACACAGAGAATTGCCCAGCGAATGGACACAAAACAGCAAAATGGGGAAAGGGGGTGTATAAAATGGATAAAGTAAATAAATCTTTAAAAAAAGAAAGAAAGAAAGCATCTCTTGGGGGCGGATGTGGCTCAAATGGTTGGGCGTCCGTCTGCCATATAGAGGGACCTGGGTTTGATCCCCGGGACCTCCCGGTAAAATAAAAAAATATATATATAGAAGGCGCATGGGCTGCCAGGCTCTGTGTGCCGGTGAGCTTCCAGGCCCCAGGAGCCATGCAGCAAGATGATGATGTAACAGGAGAGAGAAACAGGAGAGATAAGTGGAGATGCTCTGAAAGCTCTGAAAACCAGGAACCGAGGTGGCGCAAGTGGCAGAACACCTCTTTCCTACATCGGAGATGTCCAGAATCGAATCCTGGTAAAGACTGGAGGAGGAGGAAGAGAAGAGATGGCAGGAAACAGACACAGAGAATTGCCCAGCAAATGGACACAAAACAGCAAATGGGGAAGGGGGTGTTTAAAATCTTAAAAAAAAAAAAAAAAAAAAGCATCTCTTCTCATGAAGTACTAAGTCTGTGGTGAGGACTTTATAAATCATTGAGTTTGTCTTTTTTTCTTTTTTTAAAAAAAGGTAAGAAAACAGGAACATTAATGAGGTCTTTTTCCCTGATATGGATATAAACATGAATATGGAAATTTTGAATTAGTCTTCTCTGCCATTTGTTCTTTAAAAATACATTCCTTTTTATACATTTATGTCCTCTCTCAGTTAAGAGTATTTAGTTTGCAAAAGGATGTTATCCTCTGGAAATGTGTGAGCATTTTGTTGGTTTTCTATTTCTTTCTGGCAGGAAAAATTAACACCTCCTTTTTTTTTTTTTTTTTTTTTTTACCGGGGATCGAACCCTGGTCTCTCCATATGGTAGACGGACGCCCAACCTCTTGAGCCACATCCGTTTCCCAACACCTCCTTTTTTAACTAAATCATTCTTCCCTGGTCACTAGCAGAGTTGATCCACTCTAGTAGTTTATGTGAAAATGAAGCTAGTAGTTCTTTGAGGTGTAGATCATTTTTTTAAATTTTATGTAAAGCTTTCTTTGATTTCGTATCAGTTTGGGGATTTTTTTAGATCAGGTCAGTTTATTAATAAGTATATTTTCCTTTTGAAGGTATTTGGTGTTAAGTTAAAATATAGGAAAATGGTTTTTGGATATTAGTAATGTTAATTCATTCAACAAATATATATTCTGTTCATAATACTTTTACATCAGGACTCCATAAACTACTGCCTGCAGCCAAATCTGGTCCACAGCCTGTTTTTGTATAGTCTGCAAACTCAGAATGGTTTTAAATGTTTAAAAGGTTTTAAAAAAAAATGTGACAGAGACCAAATATGTTCCATGAAGACTAAAATATTTACTATCTGGCCATTTATGGGAAGTTTGCTGACTCCTGATTTCTGTGGTAATATTAAATGTTAAAACAAAAGATTTGTTGCTATATTTTTCCATACTTGGATAAAGAAGGAAAATCAAATAAGTCATTTGGGACGCCTGAGAGTATTAGGAACATGGATAGAATTATAGAATCATATTTATAAAAAGTCAGAGAGACATACATGCCAAGTATCTTGTTTAAAATTACTCACCGTGACTAGACTAGATTGAATTCAGGTTGCTGCTGACATTTGGTTCCTGCTATAGCCTATAGAGCACATTTTTAGGTATTTTTGTGTTATTGTTTGTATATCTTCAGGATAAACTCGTACAAGTGATTGCTGGGTCAAAGGTTAAATGCATATGTAATTTGTGTTAGATAACATCAAATTCCCCTCCAATAGTTGTACTATTTTTTTCTTACCTACCTGCAATGGATAAGAGAAAGAAACACAATTTTAAAGTATTCACATTGGCTCTTTTTTTTGTTGTTGTTTGTTTGTTTGTTTTTTGTTTTTTTACCGGGAGGTCCCGGGGATCAAACCCGGGTCCCTCCATATGGGAGACGGACGCCCAACCAGTTGAGCCACATCCAACCCCCTTCAAATTGGCTCTTAATTAAAATGTGATAGAGATGGATGGAGGGATGGATGGATGGAAGCTAGCTAGCTACATAATGTATGTATGTATCTATTAATATATATATAGGGATAGAGATATATTGATATATTTATTTTTCTCAACAGCAACAATGATGTGGTTGGTGTATATGGCAGAAGGAGACCCAGAAGCCCAAAGGAGAGTATCCAGAAAGTCAAATTATAGTACACAAAGTAGGTGTTTTTATTTGGTAATTTGGTAATTTCTGGGTTTTTCGGTCTGTAGCTAACAATGGACTATGAAGCAGTGATTTAAACCTCCATTTTTGGTCATGGACTTCCTTGAGAATCTTCCGAAATCTGTGGAATACCCAGTAAATACACAGATAAATATTTAAAGAGTTCAGATAGCCCAAACCTAATAATAGTCCAGGGACACTAGGTTAAGAATTTCGGCCATTAAATACCAGTAATACCAGTAAATGTGAGTATAGTCTATTCTGGCTATAGCAAAGTAATTTAGTTGTGAATGTTATTTGGATATTGCTAACAGTATAAAAAGTGAATATTAATTTAACCCCAAATTATGATATATTTGGAAGATAGGGAGAGTTAAATTCATATTTGTAAGAGTAAGAGTGCTAAGGCTTATCTTCCTATAGGATGTGAGATAAGTATCTAAAATCAAAATGTCAATATGTAGCAGTAAAGGGGGTCGGATGTGGCTCAACTGGTTGGGCGTCCGTCTCCCATATGGAGGGACCCGGGTTCGATCCCCGGGACCTCCTGGTAAAAATAAATAAATAAATAAATAAATAAATAAATACATAAGATTAAAAAAAAATAATAAAAATAAAAAAATAAAATAAAAAAATAAAAAAATATGTAGCAGTATGAGCATACTGTTTATAATTAATTTGGGGGAAAAATACCAAAAGAAACTGCAAATGAGTAGAAAGTGGGAGTGAGGATGGATCAGGAGTGAGGAGGGCTGGGGCAGAGCAGAGCTGTTTTTATTTATAAACCTTATGCTTATATGATTGTTATAACTTGACACCAGGGAAGATTCAAGTTTTGTGGGGCCTGATGATTATACGGTTTGGGGGGGGGGGGGGGGGGGGGGGAAGGCCCCTAAAAAAAAAAGAATACAAAATTAGAAATACGGAGTTGCTAAGGTCCCTCCCACAAGAAGTCTATCCAGGTGAGGGCCCTGGAGCAGAAGCTTAATTAGTTTCATGGTAAATCTGCCTCTGCTATGAACATGTATTATTTTTATAAAAAATAAAGGAAGAAAAAAAGTATTATGAACTTCACATGTATATTTTAATTATTTTTAAGGAAAGGAAGGTTCTAAGACTGTCAGTTTATGCTCAGTTTTGCAATTATAGACAACCAAATGACCATTAAATCAGATTGACAGCTATTATAAAGAAATGACTCATATATCCCCTTTCTAACTCTTTCCATAGTAAATCCACTTATATAACTTAGTCACTAAAGCCAGTGGTGAGTGCCAAAGGAAGCTTTCAGCTACAAAGAACAGAAAAACCCAACTCAGGTGCCTTAAAACAGAGGATATGTATTCTCTCATACAACAAGAAGTCCTGGGGACAGTTGTAGGCACTTCAAGGGTTGATTAACTTTATGGCTTAATGGTGTTATCAGGACCAGGGTTCTTTCCATCTTCCTCCTCTGCCATCCTTAGCACATAGGCTTGGTCCTTCGCCTGTTATTCCTCATGATCACAAGATGACGACTCTAATTGCAAGGCATCATGTCCAGAGAAGACAACATCCAGAAGAAGATGCGGGGCTGTTTGTTTCTTTCTTGATCCTCTCTTGGAAAGAGAAAATTTTCTCCAACAATTCCCAACAGACTTTCCCTCACCATTCATTGGCTAGTGTCAAGTTCATAGCCTTAGACCTTTCATTGGGAAGAGGAATGGTGGGATTGCCATGCTTGGCTTGGATTTTGTCAGGATTTGCCACTAGAGGGGTGGAAACTCCAGTAAATTCAGGGCTGTGTCCTCAGGGAATAAAAAGGGCATGACTGTTGGGTAAGCAACCAACAAGCACTGCTACAGCCCATGATTTGTGCTTTAAGAGCCAGCTGACTTAGATCTGTGACCATCAGGTGGTTACTGTATCCATGTAATTTTCTTAAAGCTATTAAGATTTTTTTCTGAAAATTAGGGCTCCATTTTCCACTTTCTCTTGAAGGCACAGAAGGTGATTCACAAACCACTGTTGCAGAGAGCGATGATGGAGGCTTCAGTGAAGAATGGGAATCCCAGAGGGACACTCATTTGGGGCCTCATCGATCTACACCTGAATCACGAGCTGCTGTGCAGGAACTTCCCAGCAACGTCCCACCCAGCGAGGACCCAGAGGAAAGTATGTTTTTATCAGCCTCCTCAAGTATAAAGTGAATTGAGGGTATTGCCAGCTAATTCTAATAATATAGCTTTTAGTGGGAAATACCAGTTCTAGCAATTGGTGCTTTTTTTGTAGCTAAGTTTATTAATGGGCTAAATTCTGCCCCTCAGATTTTCCTAGTTGGCCCTTTGCAACCTGATCTTTTGGCCTTTGTTTTAAAAAGTAAAAAAGGGAAGCGGCTGTGGCTCAATCAGTAGGGCTCCCGTTTACCATATGGGAGGCCCTGGGTTCGGTTCCCGGGGCCTCCTGGTGAGGGCGGGCCCGCCCGCATGGCATGGTTGGCTGACCCAGCGAACACAAGCAGCAAGGGGGGGATAAATGAATAAACAAATAAAAATCTTTAAAAAATAAAAAAATAAAAAAAATAAAAAGTAAAAAAGTTTTTTGAAATTGTTATTTCATTAAGATTTTTTTAATGAAAAAAGTTTCATTAGTGTATTTCACTCCTTGCTGTACAGAGATCTGTGGATTTATATGTTTCAACCTTTTACATTGTTACTCCCTTTGTTGCAAGCACGTATTTTATTAATTTTAAAGAAAATCAGAGGGATTTAGGATATGGGCAGAAATGCAAGTGTTTCTTCAGTGTCTTATGACGTGTTAGCACATGGGGCTTCTTGGGTTGCTATCATTCAGTAGAACCCCTTGATTAGGGTTCAGTCATCTCTTCAGTCTTAGAGATGTGGTTTATTAAGCTAGATTAGCACATTTTCCAACTGTTATCCTTATTTTTTTTCTTTTTCACAAAAAAAACTCCTGATTAAAAACATTACAGCAAAATATTAAGTAGCTTTTAAAGGAACAAACACCTAGATTCCTTAGCTTCTTTAATCACTAACCATAATAGCCATAACTTTATCCTTCGGCTCGAGCAACACGCCTCGTACAGATGACCTTGACTCTTAACAGATCAGCGCTTTCCCAGGGCACATCCATGACTTTGGTGCTTGGCTGAGTTTTCTGAATGTCAGAGCCCGGCTATAGCCTGTGCCTTTCACACTGCAAGGGAGCTAGAAGCTCTTATAGTCAGGCTTTAGCTTGCCTCTTTTGATGTTTTTTTTCTGCCTACAAAGTTACTGCAATAACTAAGTTGCCTCTTACATTCCTCTCCTCTTCGCTCAAAGTGCCTGGATCCAAAAGAAAGAAAGAACAGCTGGAAGCATAGCAGCAGCATGCTTCCATGACTGTCTTTTCCAATTTGAAGATTCCCTTTCATCACCAATTTGTGTCTTTCTCTTCCTCACCTCCAACTTTTTCTAAAGTATCATTCTTTCATCAACTTAGCATCCAGCACACATATAATCATCTGATTGTTTTAAACCAGTCTTATGGTTACTCAGAAAAATCTGTTTATACTAGAATTTGGTTTCTAAAAGGCATATATGTCTCCCAGAACATCATTTAAAAATCACCACTTAATCAGATAACTTAATAGAGTTGTTAATTAGAGATGTAAAACAGTTTTATTCAGTGTGAAGGCAGTGAGTCTTCCAACAGATTTCAAAATGAATTTCCTACAAATGGCATACCAGTAACAGGCTCGTTCTAAGTGTACTACTGATAGACCTAAGGATTATCAGAGTAGTAAAATCGGCCTGTTTCCAGGAATGGAAATGTGACTTACGGAGAAAGGACTGGGAGAGAGATGGATTTTGCTGATTTCTTTAAGTGGAGGAAGGGGTTTTGAAGTAGAAAAGTAATATGATAAATTTCAACCTGTTTTTAATATGTTTATATTTATTGAAAAGAGAGTAGGAAGTATTTATTATTTTACTGGGTTATTATAGTATTATATTTACGTAGGTACATGTTATGCTGCCAAAAGTCCTTCAGAAAAAAATAGTACAATTAAAGTGAATGCTTATCTATCATCGTTTATGGGCTTTACCAGGTCTTATGCATGGTGAATCAGCAAATGGCCTTCTTAATATTAAAAGAATACCATAGGGAAGCGGCTGTGGCTCAATCAGTAAGGCTCCCGTTTACCATATGGGAGGCCCCGGGTTTGGTTCCTGGGGCCTCCTGGTGAAGGCAAGCCCGCCCGCACGGCGTGGTTAGCTGACCCAGCGAGCACAAGCAGCAAGGGGGGGATGAATGAATAAATAAATAAAATCTTTAAAAAAAAAAAAAAAGAATACCATAATTACTTAAAATTATTTTTCAGAATTGGATGAAAGAAAATGTTACCTAGACTACCACTGGCAAATAGCAGTGAAATACTAGCCGCCAATTTCAGCATTAATACTTAGTAATAGGATATAATTCATTATGTCTAACTTAAGCAGTTTCCATTGCTATGATTTTAGTTGTTTGGCCATGGCATATTTTGACTAAATAAATCAAAAGGAGCTAGTTAAAGGAAAAAAACAAACAGTGTGATTTTGCTTAGTTTTATATGTTGATCCCCTCTGTTCTGGCTATAAGTAAATAAAATTTAACTGCTTAAAGAAAAAGATTAATGGTGGGGAGCGGATGTAGCTCAAGTGTTTGAGCTTCTGCCTCCCACATGGGAGGTCCCAGGTTTGGTTCCCAGTGCCCCCTGAAAAAAACAAAAAAATCAAACAAGCCAAACAAATGAAAAAACAACTCGGGGAAGCCAGTGGGACTCAGTGGTTGAGCAATGGCATCCCACTTACGAGGTCCCAGGGTTCAATCCCCAGCCCCCAGTACCTCAAAAAAAATAATAAAATAAAAGATGAATGGTAACTTCTTATCTGTTTCTGTACTCTGTTTTATTTTGCCAATAAAATATATTTCTCTCTCTATTAAAATGAGTGTTGTGAAGTAGAACTATAGCATATGCTATAATTGTACTATATTTGAACATAAAAGGCCTTAACATAAGCCTTTTAAATAGAAAATCTGAGGCTGCTTTTTTTTTTTTTTTTTTTTTTTTTTTTGTTTTGAGGTACTGGGGCTGGGGATTGAACCCTGGGACCTTGTAAGTGGGATGCCAGCGCTGAATCACTGAACCACATCAGCTCCCCTGAGTTGGTTTTTCAGTTGTTCGCTTGTTTGTTTTTGTTTTTAGGAGGCACCAATGGGAGCCAAACCTGGGACCTACCATGTGAGGAAGGGGCTCAACTCCTTGAGCCACATCCACTCCCTTAAGACCATAATTTTTTTTTTTTTTTTTTAAAGATTTTATTTATTTATTCATTTATCCCCCCCTTGCTGCTTGTGCTCGCTGGGTCAGCTAACCACGCCGTGCGGGCGGGCTTGCCTTCACCAGGAGGCCCCGGGAACCGAACCCGGGGCCTCCCATATGGTAAACGGGAGCCCTACTGATTGAGCCACAGCCGCTTCCCTAAGACCATAATTTTAACCCTCATTTAATATTTGTTTTTTAACAAGTTTATTGAGAAGTAATTCACATACTAAAATAGTGACTTTAATATATTCACAGAATTTGTGACCATCACCATAATCAAATTTAGAACGTTCTCACTACTCCAAAAAGAAACCCTGCACCCCTTAGCCATCACCCCCCAACAAACATAGACAACCACTGATCTACTTCCTGTCTACACATTTGCTTATTCTGAACATTTCATATTAATGGAATCACAAGGGGTCCTTTGTGACTGGCTCTTTCCATTCAACATAATGTTTTCAAGGTTCATCTATGCCATAGCATGTATCAGTACTTCATTTCTTTTTATTGCCATATAATACTCCATTATGTGGGTATACTACATTTTTCTTTTCTTTTCATCAGTTGATGGTTATCTGGGTTGTTTCCACTTTGGGGCTGTTGTGAGTAGTGCTGCTGTGAACATTCATGTACACATTTTGTGTGGACATATGTTTTCACTTCTCTTGATTATATACCTAGGCAGGGAATTGCCGGTTCATAACTTTATGTTTAACCCTTTGAGGAACTGCCAGACTGTCTTCCAAAGCAGCTTGGACCAGTTTACATTCCCACCAGCAGTATGAGAGGGTTCCAGTTTCTCCTTTTTGTCCACAATGCTTGTTATTCTGTCTTTTTGATTATAGCCATCCTAGTGTGTGTAAAGTGGTACCTCATTGTGGTTTTGATTTACAATTATCTGATGGCTAATGATGTTGAGGATCTTTTCATGTGTTTATTGGATATTTGTTTATCTTCTTTGGAGAGCTATCAATACAGATCCTTTGCCCATTTTTTTTTTTTTTTTAAAGATTTTATTTATTTATTCATTTATCCCCCCCTTGCTGCTTGTGCTCGCTGGGTCAGCTAACCACGCCGTGCGGACAGGGCTGCCTTCACCAGGAGGCCCCGGGAACCGAACCCGGGGCCTCCCACATGGTAAACGGGAGCCCTACTGATTAAGCCACAGCCGCTTCCCTCCTTTGCCCCTTTTTTAAATTGGGTTATTTACCTTTTTATTATTGAGTTGTAATAGTTCTTTATATATTTTAGATACAAGTCCTTTGTCAGATACAGGATTTTCAAAAATTTTCTCCTGCCTTATTTTCTTTATTCTAGTATGTGCTAGTTATTTCATTTTGTGTTTTTGTTTTGTTTTGTTTTTTGTCTTTTTATTTAGAAGTACTTTCAAATTTAGAGGACAATTACAAAAATAATACAAACTCCACCCATAGAACTCCAACCCACCCCTACTCTTCCAGATATCCAGATCCACCAATTTTAACATTTTGCCACCTTTGCCCTGTCATTCTGTCTGTCCATTTGTGTATCAGTCCATTTTCTGAACACTTGAGTGTAGGTTTTACACATCATGCTCCTTGAACACCTATACATTTCCTAAGAACAAGGATATTCACTTATGTAACTCCCTGAAGTGCAGTTATCAAGTTCAAGAAATTTAACATTGATATAAAGCTTACAATTTATATTACAGTATTTTCATATGTCTCAATAATGTCTCTTAGAGCCTTTTCTCCTCCCTTGCTAGATCTCATCCAGGAAGTATTGCATTTGATTGTCATTGACTCTTTAGTTGCTCTTTGTTTTGTTTTTTAATTGTAGGAACATATACACAATTTAAGTTTTTCCATCTCAACCACTCCCAAGCATACCATTCAATGGGATTAATCACATTCACCTACCTCATTTTTTAAAATTCATTTTCTGTAACATTTTTTCCCCAGAAGAATTTGGTTTCTTTAGTTTCTTATAGCACTTAATATTGGGAATTGAACATCTTCTGTCTTTCTAAGGCTGCCATTTGTTAAGTCCCTATATGTGTCAGGCAGTTTTCCTATATTATTATTATTTTTTTTTTTTTTTTTAGGAGGTACCAGGGAACCTCGTACATGGGAAATAGGTGCTCAACTACTGAGCTACACCCGCTCCCCCCTGTATTATTTTGACTCTCACAGCAACCCTATGAAGGATCTCTGTTATCCCCATTCTATAGCTGAGGAATTTTGAGGATTGACTAGATGAAGCTACTTGCCCTGGATCCCACATGCTCCTTGAACACTTAATAATGGAGCTGGGATCTTCTGTACACCTGGAGCTAGTTGTGAGTAGTCACTGGTCTGGGAAGGGTTAGCAAGTTAAAGAGTAGCTGAGGGAGGCGGCTGTGGCTCAATCAGTAGGGCTCCTGTTTACCATATGGGAGGCCCTGGGTTCGGTTCCCGGGGCCTCCTGGTGGGGGCAGGCCCGCCCGCACGGCATGGTTGGCTGACCCGGCGAGCACAGGCAGCAAGGGGGGGATAAATGAATGAATAAATAAAATCTTTAAAAAAAAAAAAAAAAAGAGTAGCCGACCCTGTAATTGGTAGCATTGGCTTTCTTGGGTCATATGTTTAGCTCCCTGCTCATATCCTCCTGAGAACATTTCTCTAACCTAGGGCAACAAAACTTTCAAGCCAGGGTCTGACTTCAATAGGGAATAGAATTGCTAAACAGCCAGAGGGTAAAAGCCTATTTTAAAGCATGCTGCTACTGTGTGGGTTAAAGTTGGACCCCTAGTCAAAGCATATCCAGTTTATTGTTTGATCATTTATCTTTCTGAAGAGAATTTGTGAAATTAAAAATAAAGTTTGGCAAAAGAAAGCCTAGCGCTTTATATTTCTATATAACTTTTTGTCAATTTCCACAAACTAATCCTAAAATTTAGAAGGAAATGCAAAGGACATAGAATAGCCAGAACAAGTTTGAAAACGAACAAAAACGCTGATAGACTTACACTACCCAATTCCAAAACTTACTGTGGCTTTAGAGTGTAGTATTGATGCAAGGATAGGCATTTATATCAATGGAGTGGAATTGAGTCCAGAAATAAACCCTTAAATTTATGGTCGATTGATATTTTACAAAGGCCTCAAGATAATTCAGTGGGGAAAGGATCTTTTCAACAAATATTGCTGGGACAATTGGTTGTCTACATGTAAGAGAATGAACTGAGGCCCTTACCTTTCCCACACACACCATCAAAAATTAACTCAAGGGAGTGGCTGTAGCTCAGTGGTTGAGTGCCTGCTTCCCACATCAGGGCCTGGGTTCAATCCCCAGTACCTCCTTAAAAAAAAAAAAAAAAGTTAACTCAAAATGGATCATAGATAGACCTAAATATAAGCAGTAAAACTAGAAAACTTCTTGAAGGAAACAGGAGAAAACTCTTCATAAACTTTGGGTTGGGCAAAGAGTTCTTGGATACAACACTGAAAACAATTCATAAAAGAAAAAATTGGTATATAAAGAACTCTTATAACTCAATAAGAAGATAAACAACCCAATTTAGAAATGGGCAGAGTGCTGGCTTCAGCAGCAAATATACTAAAATTAGAGTGATACAGAGAAGATTGGCATGGCCCCTATGGATGGATGACATGCATTCTCATGAAAAGTGGGGAAAAGATTTGAGTAGACCTTTCACCAAAGAAGTAATATAATGACTAATAAGTGCATGAAAATATGCTCAACTTCATTAGTTATTAGGGAAATGAGAAACCATTTCACTCCCACTGGAATGGTTATAATGGGAGTGGGGATTAAACTGTAAATGACCACAAGGTATCTTATTGGGGTGATGGAAATGTTATGATGGGTAGATTATGGTCATGGTTGCACAATTCTGTAAAATTTACTACAATCATTAAATTGTACATTTACAATAGTTGAATTTTATGAGGGAAATTATACTTCAATAAAGCTGTATATTTTTTTTTTTTTCTTAATGGGGATGATAACGTGTCATAGGGAGGGGTTCAAGTGCTAGGTATAAACCAGGCACTCGGTAGATAACGATCGTTGTTGTTATTGCTATAGAACAGCAGCATCTGTTAGACTGTTAGGATGCCAGAGTCAGCCACACAGAACCTGAAACTCACTTCTAGGGTAGAAAACAGAGAGAGAGTGAGCACTCGTGCAGCCTAGCTAAGTTCTCGCTCAGTGCAGGGTGAAGTAGGACAGTCATGTTTTTGAATTGTGAAATGAGAGCAAAACATGACAAACCTTTTTTATGTTTGTAATCTTTCCTTTTTAGGGGGAGTAAAACTTGGATTGGGAGATTTCATTTTCTACAGTGTTCTGGTTGGGAAAGCCTCAGCAACAGCCAGTGGAGACTGGAACACAACCATAGCCTGTTTTGTAGCCATATTAATTGTAAGTATACACTAATAAAAATGAGTCAGAACTCCGAATGTCAGAACTCTGATTGCTTTGTCCCTTAAGGCAATCCTGTTTTAATCCCAGATGTGTTGAGTGCTGCATTTACCTGGGGAGTTTTTTAACAACACAGATAATTGGGCTCACCTGCATAGTTCTCTACCCTGGCCACAAATCCCCTGGGAGCTTTTGCAACTATGAGCCCTGCCCTGAGATATTCTTATTTAATTTGCTTTAATTGTGTTTTTTTTTTTTTTAAAGTCCCCCAGGAAATTCGGTAAGTACTTCTGATTAGGGACCACTGCTTCATGCTCAGCAGCCTAGATATGTATGAAAATAGCTCTGCTAGAGATGAGTCTTAAAAGAGTGAGCAGATCCTCACCTAGTCCCTGGACTTAGTCACTGAGGGTTTGTTTCATGCTTGATAACACAACCTGTGGCCTTCAGTGTTACTTTGGACAGCGATATAAGGTGCGAGGCACTAACATAGCATATGATCCGCTAGGATCTTGCTTATAAGTGCCATACGTGAAGGCGGAAGCTTTCAAAACTATGATGTAAGTAAATCATTTGTAAATTATTTCTTCTTGGTATTTTTACTAACAATGTGATAATCTTTGTCATGTACTATGTGAATGAAGTTAGATGAGTGAGGTGAGAGCCTTTATTTAGATTACATTTGTAATTTATCACGTTATGGCCAGTTAACTTTTTCATGTATTTTATTTCTCTTTTGAAATTAGTTTTATGGGTCTGAAATTATTTATTGATTTTGCTGTATCTTTTAAGAAAAAATTATTTATTCTTGATAAACTGAAGCAGTAATCAGCCCCTAGACTTTATAGTTATAGTTATTGTCTCAGTCACTAAAGTAAAAAGTGAACCATATTATAGCTGCCCTGTGTTTCCAGAAAGCAGTATACTTTCAGTGAACAAGCTTTTGCTACCAGTTTGTTCTATGAAGAACTCTTTGTTGGGCCCCACACAACTTAAAGAATGCCTTTCCCTCTGGGATTTTAGCTAGCCAAACTAAATTCACAGAAGACAACCAGATATTTTTAGGTAGAAATTTCAGTATTATTTAAATGTTTAAAGAGATTTTTACTTATTTTCAGATTCTTTTCCCTGCCTAGAATTAGGGGGTGGAATATCAACATTGTAGGCATAGTAAACTCTATGTAGCAAAGGAAAAGAAATGTTTCCTTTTTATCAGGAGGCTACATTTTTTTAATGGATCTTTTTTTTTCAGATTAAATGAAAATACTTGTTCTAAAATTTAACCCAAAGGGATAGTATTCAACTAATTAAATTAAAACCAAGACTTGTGATTGAATTGCTTTGCATGTAAAATAGTTTCATAATTATCTTTGAATTTGTGTCTTTTTCCCTCTCTCCGCAGGGTTTGTGCCTTACATTATTACTCCTCGCCATTTTCAAGAAAGCATTGCCAGCTCTTCCCATCTCTATCACCTTTGGGCTTGTTTTCTACTTTGCCACAGATTATCTTGTGCAGCCCTTTATGGACCAACTAGCATTCCATCAATTTTATATTTAGCATATTTGCAATTGGAATCCCATGGATTTTTCTCCTTTGACTATATAATAAGATCTGGGGAGGACAAAGGTGATTTTCCTGTGTCCACATCTAACAGATTCAAGATTTCCAGCTGGACTTTTCACAGCTTCCCACCAAGTTTTCCTGACTACTCAAAGTATTGGACACTGAAGGGCAGGCAGGCATCTACAGAACATGGTTTTTAAAACACTTCTTTGTGGTGGACTGAGTCCCTCGGTGCAACAACTACCAGATTTGAGGGACAGAAATAAGAAAATATGATGGGCCAAAAAGTTGCTGTGCTCCCACCAGCAGTTTGACACTTGGTCACAGGTAGATTTTACCAACACTACGGACTCTCAGGACTACCATTGCCAAGAGGTTAAGTGAAGTGTTTAAACCAAACAGGACTCTTCATCTTAAACTGTGTGTGGAAAACCAACCTAATCTGTATTCATTGAATTCTGAACCTTTTCAAGAGGTACTGTGAGGAGAGCAGGCACCAGCAGCAAAATGGAAAGACGGAAAGGGGCTCAGACTTTCACTTTCAAACTTTTTTGCTGCAGACTTGTCA
Source organism: Tolypeutes matacus (assembly GCA_026826555.1). Classification (NCBI taxonomy): domain Eukaryota; kingdom Metazoa; phylum Chordata; class Mammalia; order Cingulata; family Chlamyphoridae; genus Tolypeutes; species Tolypeutes matacus. The sequence continues at coordinate 665,420 of JAKSZT010028738.1, read as the reverse complement.
TTTTTAAATAGGTTTTTTTTTTTTTTTTCCTCCTTGGGTCAAGCCAGATGTGTAGGTTGATTTTGACAATTTATGTTCTCAAGCACTGAAACGCCATTGTCATCTGTGGTTGCCATTTCTTCCCAAAGCCAGTTTGAATTTATTTGAGTTTGATTAAAAGTCTTAATCTCAGGTTCCAAATTCAGTAATTTCTGAAAGTAATGGAACTATTGCTCAATGATTCCCTGTCATCCTTAGGTGAATTCTGGATTTTCCACCAAGTTCCTAGTTTTTAGACACACTCATAAGCTCACTTGACCCCAGAGGCCTCTTCTGTTCCCCTTCTCTCCCACCCACAAGCAGCTCTCTTATACAGCAATTGAGACAGCTCTGTTACGGTAGCAGATGATCCAGTTATTCTGGGATTTTACTCTTTGTGTGTTGCAAAGAATGTGTTATGAATCAATGCTATCAGCCTTGCTGTCATAATTTCTTCAATAGCAAATAAGATATGTGCCCAAAGACAGTAGAATTAAAGAAGAGTAAAATGGCTGGTGAAGCACTTTCTGTCCTGGTTTTTCTTTTCATACTATAACCCATTGTCTCTGACAGTAGATCAGAATTAGAACTAGTAGCCAAAAGCTGATGGTTTATAAAGTTTGTAAGTCAGTTATATCAGTACAAAGCAAGACTTTGGAGAAAACCATTATTTCTCTTGGTGAGCTGCAGAAGAATGTGGGGTCAGGAGGAGAACCAGCTGCCAAGAGAAGAAAGACGAGGCCTCTAAAGGCCATTAGGACAAATGAGCTCATGTCCCATGGGCAGCTATTAAAGAGGAGATGCAAGTTATGCCTCAAGAACCTCACAATGGGTGCTTTGTGGTTCCCCATCTGCATTACCTTTCGTCTCAATGAATCTTCACATGAATTGGGGGCATTGGACCTACTGGCTGAGGTTACAGTGGAGTTCAGACCCTATAGTCGAGTCAAACAAAGCATATGAGCAGCCATCAGCCTGCATGCACGTGACCCCGCTTAGTGAAGCCTTACCAAAGCACAACCCTTCTTTAAATGCACAGAACCCTTAGCTGTGGTGATCAGGCTCTAAGCTTTATGAGAAACTTAGTTCTTTCCTTTGGGCCAGGCTTATCCTCCTTTGCCTGCTGCTTTTTCATGTGATCCTGTTGGGGATTCTTCTTAGAACTGGCATATTTGTTTTCTATCACATGGTATTTCTTAGAAGAATCTTAATTTTAAAGAGTAACATGCTGGTCCAACCTGAGTATATGTAAAAATTGGCTCATATTAGGCAGTGGGGAACTACAGGAAAAGTAAGAGCTGTGCAAAGAAAGGGGGGCTTAGGGTAGTAAGTTTTCTCATCTCAGTTTATTTTTTCTTTTAGCCTCTTTTTTTCCAGAATTCTCTTTTCTCCTCCTAAAAATGGCATTGTGGGTGTTATCCTCTAGAAAGCACCTGCAATTCACCAGCTTCAGCAGAGCTACCTGAATGGCTGTTTGTGATTTGAAGCATTCTTGAGGAACCCTAATCCAGAGGAGTTTATTTGTGCAAGTATCTCATATGTGTTGTATCTCCCACGACAAGGTTCATCTTAGAAGAGGATATATGGGCTTGTGTGACAGAATGCATTTAAATCCATCCTGTCCACTGTTATTCTCTGTGGAAGTATTGCAGTAAATATGTCCCTTTCCTCAAATCTGAGCCACATCATAGCAATGTTATAAAGCAGCATACAAAAGAACACATTTTATTTCTTTAAATCCCTGATCTCAGCCACTGAACTTTTCCTTCAAACATTTTTAGAATCAGCTCAGTCATTTCTTTAATATCAAAATGCTGGTCTTCCACCATGAAAAATACCGTGTCACCAGAGGGAACAGTAGCAATTCCACAGAGGTTAGGACCTCACACACTGGGGGAGGGGCTGACTGGAGCTAGGGAAGACCAAAAACAAAACATGACCAGCCAAGCTAACTTGCTTCATAAAGGGAAGGGAAGACAGCAGGAAGAAATGGGTCTGGGCCTGACTGACAGAATGAAGAGTATGTATGTACAGAACGTTGCTACACACTAGCCTGTGGAAATAACCATATTTGGAAGATTTATAGAGTTTTTCTTTTTTTCCAGTGAATAAGGGCTCACCTTCCTGTTTTTGAGTCTCACTAGGTTAGGATCACAGCTCTTGTTATAAATTACTAAATTTCTCAATCAGAACAAAAAAAATGGAGAGAGGGACGTTTTCTAAGCAACTTGGAAGAAAACAGTCATAACTAATCAATTTATTGATTTCAATAGAGAAGCAATAACTAAAGATGTGGTGTTTTTACTTTTTAACTCCTGGGTCCCCCTTTTATTTTTCTTCCTTATTTTAAAAATCTTAGATGCCCAAACAAATAATATGTTTAGTACTTATCCTTTGTTTAGCCTCAAACAATTTCATATATGTTTTCTTGATTATAATTTTCGGAACGTGAAACAAGTTAAGCTTCCAAATAAGATCTTGCAGGGTCCGTAGCAGGCGGCTAAAGGAAGCCTCTGATCCCTGATGGGCCCACCACAGGGCTTTGTGTATTGGATTCAGTCCTGGAAGGAAAAGTGCTGGGGAACCACTGTGAAAAGATCCGTTCAGTGTCTTCCACACTCCTGGCAATGGACTGGAGACTAAGGATACAAAGATGAGTAAGATATCCTCAGAATGCAGCTGTAACCTCTTGTTTTCTGGAAAATGACATCTTTGCCTTCTCTAAACTATCAGGTACTTGTCAATAGCTGCTTCTCACAGTTACCATTATTGAGGGCTCTACTGTCACGGCACAGTCAGTTCTGAAAATTATAACATCTCTTGGCATTGTGTACAGTCTCGTTCCACAAAGGAGATGGCGAGCTTATAAAATTGATGTCACAAAGGTGACATGATTCTCTCAGAAACCAGTCCTCTCAGAAAGTACTCCTTTTTCTCTGAATTTGCTTTTGGATAGTCTGTGTAGAACCCTGAGTTTGGGAAATGTCTTGAAAACCATGATGGGAACAATATCGTCATTAGTTTGAGCCTAGAAGTGATCCTGTGATCTTCTCGCCTTTTTTAAAATTACTAAAACACAGGAGATTGAAAACCCTGGCTTTCAGTTCTTCACAGCCCTCTTTGAAATTGCAGGCCAGAGTGTCCCATTGAGGCCGTCTCACACAGCTCAGAATCATCTGGTTGCCATCATCCTCACAGGACTCCTTTCTGGTAGGAAACGCCTCTGCTTGAGCAAGATTGAAGTTCAGGCAGCCCCAAGCAACAACATATTCTGGTCAGGCATCTCACACCTCAGACTTGCATATTAAAAAGCAGCCTGGGGGGATGGATGTGGCTCAAATGGTTGGGCCTGCGTCTCCCATATGGAGGGACGAGGGTTCATCCCCTCCCGGTAATTAATTAATTAAAGCAGCCTGGTGCTGTAATGTATGCCTTCCTTGGCTGTCAAAGCCTTCTCCCAGCTCCTCCCACTGGATGCTGCAACATTGCCTCGAGAGAGCATTTGGGCCACCCTGGCCTTTGGAACGTGTTGCTAGCGTTTCGGGTTGGTCTGTGTGGCATGACAGATTTCCCAGAAAGCCATTTTTCTTTTGAAATAAGTAGTTGCCGAAACTAGGCAGCTTTAAAATCAACTGTATGGAGTAGCAAGTACAGGATTGTCTTGGTTAACGGTTGATTGGAGATACTGGCGTGTGGGTTTCCCTGGGATCATTTACTCTCAAGGTGTTCATTGTCTGGCTTTTGCTTCTACAGACACTGCTTTGTACATAATTGAGACAGACTGTGAATACATCTTTTTTAAATACCTTTCAAATTCTTGGTAAGATACAATTTTGATAGATGATTGCAGATTTTCCTGTATTTGTCAAATTAATAAAGACTGCATGAATCAGCTGTGCTAGTTTTCTTATATGGAAGTATGATGTGTAACTGTCAGAACTGTGAGAAATGATCAAGAAAACGGTTAAAAATAAATGCATTGGGAAGCGGCTGTGGCTCAATCAGTAGGGCTCCCGTTTACCATATGGGAGGCCCCGGGTTCGGTTCCTGGGGCCTCCTGGTGAAGGCAAGCCCGCCCGCATGGTGTGGTTAGCTGACCCAGCGAGCACAAGCAGCAAGGGGGGGATAAATGAATAAATAAATAAAAAATCTTTAAAAAAAATAAATAAATAAAAATAAATGCATTGTTTCTAGCATTTGCTTATAATAAGGTGGTTGTGGATTATGGCAGGTCACACTTCTGAAGGTCCAATATTAAATCTGTTTATAAAATGCCTCAAAACAACTGTTCTAAGTTACTTAGTTTCTAGAGGAAAAAAACATTTTTTCTTGAAATATTAACTCACATTAATGTAAAGACTGTCAAAACAAATTATAAACTTTCAGGACATGTATGTTGTTGTATAAGTAGATATTTCGTGTGCTAGAGGATTATCTTAAGAAGAAATTAGGTCACACCAATGGAAAGCAACATTACTGCTATTGACCTGGTAGGGCCTAGTATGTCCTATCACTCTACCCCCACACTCTACAAAACTTCTGTTTCTAAACAGTGAATAACATACATAATGTTGGAAAGGATTGGTCAGAAATAGGTTTATGAGAGGAAAAAAAATTTTTTCTCCAGAAGGAGCAGATAAAAATGGATGCATTCCTGGTACCATCAGCTCAGGGCACTGGGAAGCAGGGGAAGGTGCTCGTCCCTTTGGAATGAGGCCTCATTTGCATCCACAAAGCTTGTGGGCGGTGTCTCAGTCCAGACACAGTAGCATTGTGCTTTGTCCACATCCGCTGGGAGGCTTCTGGTGTCGGGGGCCTAGACAAGAGAGCTTTTGATGAGCATGAGGCGCGCTTGGGCAGGGTTGAAGAGGAGGACTGAGGCTGCATTTCCTGTCTCACTAGGAAAGGATCACAGCGTTCCATCAGCCCAGCCCACACCACACTCTGTTGCACACTCTTCTGGGTGGGGCACGGCTGGGAGGGTTAGGGGTTGGATTGAGACTGCCCCCCCCTCCAGCAGCTTAGCATCTGGATAAAAGTGAAATGACAAGTGCAATGTTAACTTACCATCAATTGAACTGGAAAGCAGAATAACAGGCCCACAGAAGACTGGTTTAAGACTGGTGTTTCCTCCAGAAATGGGAAGTCTGGAACTGAGTTTGGAAAGAAGGGAAGAATCTGGATTTGCAAGAAGGCAAAGAACATGTACAAAAACAAAATCAGGAGAGAAGTATAGGAGACACCCAAGGATCACTGGGTTTTGAATAATTGTGATGATTTATCTGAGAAAAAAACAATTAGCTAGCCAAGTCTGTTTCCATATTTGCTTGGAATATACCACCTTCATTAAATAACAAAAACTATGGAAGTTGATGACTTAATCTACCACAAGGCCCTTTCAACCCCTAGAGTCTCTTCTGCTTGACAAGCTTACCTGGGCTCACCCTTCCGTGCCTGGTGTCCCCGGCCCTCCGAAGGGGAGAGATGGGAAAGGCCTCAGGATGTCAACTTGGAAGAAGGGTTGACATACCCTTGCTGCCTCTGGGTTTGTTGGTTTGTTTCTGAAATCATTTTAATTATGTAGTATTTGATATAGTCTGTATGTGTCCCAACATCAATTTTTTTTTTTTTTTTTTTTTTTTTTTTACCGGGAGGTCCCGGGGATCGAACCCAGGTCCTCCATATGGGAGACAGACGCCCAACCAGTTGAGCCACATCCGCCCCCCCCCCAACATCAATTTTTCATGCAAAAGAGGAAAGGATTTTGTTACTCCCTTATCCATAGCATACCTCAAGGTGCACCTGCAGGTAAAATTCTGATTGTGATTAGTTTTCTTGGATGGCAGACCTTATCAAGAACAAGGTTGATTTAAAGTAAAAAATACAGGGTAGATATATATAAATGCTAATACTGATAGTACATTTAAATACCTGAATTTCAAGTGAGCCCCTTAAGGCCTATAGCATCCTCTCCTGCGTAGTGTCTACCCCAGGGATGGACACAAAGCAGGTTCTTAAATACCTGGTGAGGAAACTGAGGAGAGATTTTGGAGACTTACCCTGTACCCAGGTTTTCAAAGATTTTGTCCATCTAAGAACCTGCAATTTATTGGGCAATCGCTGATTTACTTTTCTGCTCACTAACTATATTTACCTACATATGCCATAAACATAGCCTTAAACTTGTTAGTGAGATGACTGGGATTTTAATCGGGGGCCAGAAAGATGTGAATGTCTGATTTCTTCAGGCTTTCTGAAATGAAACTGGGCTTCTGCCCCCTCCTTCATGGAAGTCTGATTGGGAAGCTTCCTTCTGAAGTCTCCTAACCCAGCTTCCCCTGATCCCTTCCCCTCCCAGTTCAGGAATCTTCTCTATAATAACCCAACCAGAAGTTCATCGGTTTGAAAACTTCCTCAGGCTTGAGGACTGTGACATCCCAGCGGCAGGGGAGGAGCTTTTTAGAACCCACGCAGCGGGTTCCCCTGACTCAGGTTACTTTGCTGGGCATTCAGAAGTTCATTCCAAGAGTATTTGTCGGAATCTCCAGTGAAGCCAGGCACTGCCCAGGGTTGACGTGCTATTGGCGGCAGAGCCCGTTTACCCTGGCGGTGTCGGGTACGGCCCCGTGCCCTGCGTGCCCCTTTTGTGCCTGAGGCGCCCCGAGCTGCCCGCTGTACGAAGAGACAGGGACCTGGGTCCTCTTCCTGCCCTGGCCCAACCTTTTCCTAATCGGCAGGGATCAGAATCCCCCTTCCCCTCTTGGGCTAAAGGTAAGTTCATGAGTGATTGTAAGAAAAGTTACAACTGAATATGTAATTTGTCATTAAAGAGGTGTAACATCTTTGGATTCACCAAGGTACACCAAGCATTTGCTAATTGTTGCATAAATTGATTTTTGTTTCTAAGTCAAATACATTTGGTAAGCACTCTTGTGAGGGGAGGCAGGTGATGTCACCTACCACAACAGCTGCCAGCAAGCAGAGGCGGTTCCAAGTCCACATGGAGTTGCAGTGCGGCTGAGGCAGGCCTGGGGCTGCGGGGCTGAGCTCAAGCCAGCAGGCCGCCCCCAGGGCCTCTACTCCGAGCTGAGCTCCGGCCTGGCCAGGCCTCAGAGGCCCGCTGCCCCTGGGGCTGGAGACAAGCTTGGGCCCCGCCTCACCCTCCGGGAACTCTGCCAACCCAGATGTTTCCCGCAGCCCATCGTCTCCCACGCCAAGCCCCTCCCTGCCAGATTGTGTTGTCTCAGGATTCTCCTCAGGCTGGGGAAGAGCCATGGACCTGCTTTTCCCACTATTTCTCCCTCCCTGGGGTTTGACATTCCCTGTCTTCTCCCCACACGCTCCTTTGCCATTCTCAGAGCAAGTACGCACCTTTGTCTGCAGACTCCAGCTCTCCGGATAGGGAAGCTGGCAGGGAAAAATGTTTTGTTCACCCTGAGACCTCTGAACCAGATGAGGGGAGCTAAGATTGGCACCCACAAGCCTTGGGGTAAGCCTCCTCACTGCCACCCAGCCACCAAGTCCTGGTGTGGGTTTCCTGCTGCCCAGGGTGTGTGCATGAGGCCCGTAAGAGGGAGCTGGGGGGTGAGTCAATCACCTTCCCACCCCCAGGGCCTCCTGGGCGCCTGGCAGGGCCCCTGGGAGTTGCTTAACAAATGTTTGGCAAATAAATGAATGGGTGAATTGGGGGACTGCAGGAGGGGATTTCCATGCAGAATGATGTAAACAGGGCATGTGTGTGGGAATCGTTTTAAAGTAACAAACATTAACCAATTTTTGTCCCTGTTTCCAAGGCTGTGCTGCAGAGTGTGGAGCCTGAAGTCAATTGTCCCTGTAAGAGACCCATTATTTATAAACAAGTGGTCAGGGTTGAATCCAAACAGGATTCCTCCCTCCCCCAGGGCATGTTTATGACAACTTGGGAAATGTATGGGTTTGTCTTGGGTCAGTGTCACCACATTGACTGCAGGAGGAATAAAGGATAGTACAGTTTTTTTTTTCCTGTGTATATATATTTTTTATTATGGGAAAATATACATAAAATAAAAATCATTTTAACCTTTTTTAAGTATACAATTCTATGACATTACGTACATTAACCATGTTGTGTAACCTTCACCAGCATTGCCAGAACATTTTCATCATCCTAAACAGGAACTCGTGCCCACTAAGAACCAACCTCTGGGCGGTTTCCCGGATGTCCACCTGCGGCTGAACCCTTGGTTTCAGAGCCTGGGTTTGCAGGTGTGTTCGTTGGGCCAAAGAGAAGAGTGCGGTTCTCCTGATACTTCGAGCCCTCTGGGGGCCGGAGGAAGTCACTGTGTAACTTACGTTTGAGCTTTGAGTGTGAGCCCAGAGATGTTGGAGTAGTTCAACAGGAGGTAAGCGGGAGATGAGCTGAGCCATCCTGTATAATACTTATGCTGCGCAGTGGGTTTCTCGCTCGGGGTCTTGCTTGTTGTTTCAAAGAGCAGGCTTGGGCGTGAGAACGAGAGGGAGCTCGGAGGATCGTGGGGGATCTAGAAATGCAGTATCAAGTCAGGGAACAGACTGACCCAGTGTTGTAACTCCTCCCTCTCATCCTCCCACCCTTTGAATGACTCTATTAAGGCAAGTGGCTGTGTTCTGGAGGGTTGAGAAAAGTTAGAGCAATAAATGTAGAAATCCTCAAAGTGAAGCATCCTTTTTTTTTCCCCTTCTTCTTTTGTTTTTTTTTGTTTTGTTTTTTTTAAAGATTTTATTTATTTATTCATTTATCCCCCCCTTGCTGCTCGTGCTCGCCGGGTCAGCCAACCACGCCGTGCGGGCGGGCCCGCCCCCACCAGGAGGCCCCGGGAACCGAACCCGGGGCCCCCCACATGGCAAACGGGAGCCCCACTGACTGAGCCACAGCCGCTTCCCTCCCTTCTTCTTTTGGACTCTTAACAGGCTGTAGCATAGGTTCTGTGACTTTTAGAATGGAAATATTTGAATATTCAGGTTGTAAGAAATGTTTTATTCTAAATTCAAACATAACACTGAAATGTGATCGCCTACTGAACACAAACTTCCCGAGGGCAGGGCTGGCGTGGTACACTGGAGACCGCTCGCACAGGCCTGGGAGAGCTTATGGTTCGTCTCTTCCCAATAGCGTGTTCAGTGACATCACCGTGAGAGCTTGAAAACAGCCACGTGGGAATATAGTACACCCAGGAAATTGGTCAATGATACTAAGCAGGGCTCCCTCTCCCCCTCCCAACCCCCCGACCCCCCTCCAGAGAGCAGATTGGGGATGGATCTAGTTCTAGCTTCTGGCACTTGAATATTCAAGGAATCAATAAATGAAAAACCAAACTCCGCCACAAACAGGAGGGAGAAGAGAAGCGGCAGCATCCTCTCAGTTGTGTTCAAGAATACAAGGACCCCTGTGTGCTACGGGCTGCAGGGAGTAGTGGACATTTGTTTTCTGGGGGTAGCCCAGCATCTGAACCCCTTCCTATTTGGGGGACCTGCCAATTCTTGTATTCTCAGGTCCTGGCAGTCAGGGTGAAGGCATGGTCCTGCTGGGGTTTGAGTGGGCAAGGACAATTCAGGCTTTTTTTCTGAGAGTGGCATGTGGCAAAGGTCACTGTTGCCTAAAAGTGGTGATGGCAGTAGTCCAGTGGCCAGTGGGCTAGGTGGTAAGCAGAGCTGTTGCTGGGCCTTTGCAGGGGTTCCAGCCATTTCCATGTCTGATTCTTCAGCCTGCCTGTGGATTCCATCAGCTTCCAATGTCCTGCCTCTGAGTAACTTCTCTGCTTAACTTGACTAAGTCCTTTTCTGTGATGGGTCGATTCAGGTCTTCCAAAGAAGCAGCCGCCAAGATAAGATTAGATGTGCAAGGAACTTAATGGGAGAAACGCCTGTGAAGATCAAGGGGAAGGAGCAGGAGGGACTTCACGACGGCCTTGTAGACCTGGAGGCCAGCAAGCAACCAGCTTCCCACCACGTGCTGTCTAGAGGTACACCTTCAGGGCCGCCACAGACCTTTCCTGGTACAGGTACAATGATGGAAAAGTTCACAATTTAGGGGAGGAAAAAGAGACAACACACTGCAGTAGATGGAAAGTGCTAGGGCAAACCTGGTGGCATGGGGCACAGAGGCAGCTGTGAGGGACGCGCCTGGAGCAGGTGGACCTGAGACTTGGGGTGATTCGCATCCTCCTTCCTCCCTGCAGCCTTCCACCCCAGCTCAATCACACACACGGATCTGGCCACTGATTTCTTGGCCTTGTCCCTGGACCCCGAATCTGCAGGGATGATGAAAAGGTAGGGTATTCAGGACACAGGTGAAGGGAGCAGGGGGCAGAGACAACTAACTTTTTAAAATTTATTTTGATATAATTTCTAACTTAACAGGACAAAAAAAAATAATACAAATGCTATTCAGAGAACTCCAATATATCCCCTACCCACCCAGATTTACGAGCTTTTAACATTCTGCCACTTTTGTTGTATCATTCTATCCAGCTATCTGTCTAAACAAGAGTAAGTTGCATGCATCATGTTCCTTGAACACTCAACATGTATATTTCCTAAGTATAGGAATATTCACTTGTGTGAATGTTCACCTTTAAGTACAATTATCAAGTTCAAGAAATTTAACATGGATACAAAGCTTACAGTCTATATTCCAATTTTTTCAATTGTGCCAATAAAGGAGGAACTAATTTTCACTCAGCACCTAGTAGGAACTGTACGGAAGCCAGTTACTTCCCTACTCCACCACCCTCTGTGTGAAGCTCAAGTGAACAAGCAGAGGCTTGTGGAGGTGACATGACTTGTTCAAGTTCACACACACTGAGAGGCACAGCAGGTTTCCAACCCGGGTCTGTCTGCCCCCCCAAGGGCTGTGCTCCTTCTGCCTCCCCGGGCTGCCCCCAGATGGAAGGGGGTCCCTGGTGCAGCCAGTGGGAAGCACAGGGCCAGTGCAGAGGGAGGGCGAGTCGTACATTCAGTACATACACTTTTTCCTGGAATCCTCTCTCTAAACCATTTTTTGTGCACCACGTGTGTGCTGGGTACTGTGATCACTGTGTCCCTCCAGGGTACTTGTCCAAGTCAGTCACTGGTGGAGCCTTAACTCTGTGAGCGGGTTCTGCCTCCCCAACCTTCGGGCCTTCTTTGCAGCTGGGGTGGGGGTGAGAAGTCATGGGTCTGGATGTCTAAGAAGAAGGGATCATAAGGAAAAACAGGAAGAGAATGGGAAGGTGAACTCCTTGGTTTTCTGCGGCCCGCGGCCCACCGCCCACCCCACAGCAGGAGAAGCCCCCTCCTCCCACAAAACAGGGGACCTTTGACCAAGTGCTGAAGACTCCTAACTGGTGGGGGCAGAAAGTGGGGCATTTTGAATGGAAGAAACTATTGTCCTTCTCTAGCGAGGCTCTGGGTAATTCCACTCCCTTTTCTCTGCCAAGCTTTATCTTTGCCTAAGATTTCACACAGCTCCCCAGGGGCCCATGCTGCACAGCTGCCGCTCCTCTTCTCTTCATTACTGAGTAAGAAATGGGCCTGATTTAAACTGTTTGTGTTTTAAATAAGCATTTCTTCTGAGCATCAGTGGTGGCCCAGGGAGATGTGCTGTGGGAACAGGGGTCTGAGGAGGGGGTGAGCGCAATACGGGTGACTTTTCTCTGCCAGAACTGAGCCAGGGAGAAATGACTCATCCCAGGTCAGGCGAGGGGCGGGTGGCAGAAGAGGATGGGGGAAAGGGACCTGCCTTTGGGACCTTCCTGCCCCCCATTATGTACCAGACACAGCCATTTTCCTAGGGATGGGTAAAAGCCAGTTCCAGAAAAAGGGACAGCAGGCAAGAAGTGCCTTGGTTGAGATGAAGGACAATCAGAGAAGGAAATTAAATTTATCACATTACCTACCATGAGGCCTGCTAGTGCACTGGGGACCAGAGATGGCGATTTTTTTTAAAGGTGAGATGCAGTCCTTACTCTCAGGGACCTCGCTGCTAAGACAGACACCACCATAAGATGCACAAGAGAGCTGAGAGATTAGGAGGAGCATCAGCTCCGCCTGGGATGATGTCAGGCTTCGAAGGCATCACAGAGCAGGCCACATGTAACCAAGGTCTTGAGGGATGAGTAGGAGTTTGCCAGATAAGGGGGTGCTGGCGGTGCATTCTAGGCAGTGGAAAAGCTGGCTGCAAGGTGGAAAACAGCACTGTCTGCAAAACTCAGTTGTGGCTGAAGTGTAGAATTCAGGGGAGAGGGATAAGGAAGGGACAGGACACGGAGGTGTGTCGTGTGAGAGTAGGGCACAGATCCGGCAGGTTTGGGCAAAGAGGATTGGGCTTGGAGAGGTGACTGGCGCCTGCCCAAGAGAGGAAAGACCAGGTGTCGGCAGCGTGGAGGCCAAGCCAAGCCTGGGCACAAACCCAACGGGGTGGAGGCCCTAGTCACCGCGGGGCCTCTCCGCGGGGGCGCTGTCCTCCCAGCGTGGTTGTCAGCAGGGCAAGCTGGGGGGAGAGGAGGCGCGGCGGAAACGAGCCAGCGGAAAGCTCCAAACTCCACCGGCATTTGGCTCTGAGGGGTCAACCTCCTGGGCTTGGACTGGGGCAGCCACCAGGTCCCCAAAGGCAGGTAGGAAGGCGGAGGGACGCGAAACCCGCAGCGTTAGGCGGCGGGGGCGGCGCGCCAAGGCTTCCGCGGAAATTCGTTCCGCCTGGCTCAGGGGAGAGCGATTTTGGAGGAAGTCACCGCTCAGCGCCGCGCGCCCTTGGGCGGACCGCCCGCGGGGGCTGGTACCGCGCGGACGCACGGCAAAGGCGGGCGGCACCGGGCCGACGACTCCTGCCTCCTCGGCTTCCCTTTGCGGAATGTTGCAACCAGGGCCACCGCCGGGGCCAGGGACCCCGGAGACTGACGTGTCCCTTCCCTGGAGGTGCCGCTGGGGCTGTGGGCCTGGCGTGCCGTGGTCCGGGAGCCCCCACTGCTGGCTGCACCTGCCTGGCGGCCCTGCGCCTCGCGTCCGAGAGGGCACCCGGCAGCCTTGGGCGAGTTCCCCTGCAGTGGAGCGGAATCCGTGGGGCACGTTCCCGGAGTGCGGGCGCGGAACGCCGGGCAGCACCGCAGCGCGGGGCAAGCTTCCTGGGAGGGGGGTGCACGGGGACTGGCGCCCGCTGTCGCTGTGTGGGGGAGGTGCCGTGCCCAGCGCTCTGAGATCCTCAGGCGCCGGGTTTAACGCACCCTCAACCCCGCAACACCCCTTCTGACCCCGCCCCCCAGCTCTCCCCGCCCCGGGTCCGGCCAGCTGACCCGAAACGCGGCTTCGGCACTGGTCGCCCTTGGACCTTGTCAAGCACAACAGAAGCCTTCCTCGGAAGGCGTCGGGTTTGCTCAGGGGTCACTCGACGTTTAAAGAGCCCACACTGCGTGCGGGTGCGCACCCGGAGGCCGCCCTGCGACAGCGGGGGGAGGTCGAGGCCGCCCAGGCCGCAGTCTCCCGGGGGCTGAGACCCAGGGCCACTGCCGCCCTGGAGTCCTCAGGATTGGTGGGTTGTTTTCTGTTTGTTTTGCAGGTCTTTTGCAATTCACCATATGAGTTTTTTAAAACTTAAGTTTTCAGGTTTTGGGGACTTTGGAATTGCAGATATGGGATCGTGCTCCAGTGATATTGTAGCGGTGGTGCCAATAGTAGGAGCAATTGTCAGTAAAATTCTTCTTTCCTCCCATCCTTTCTTCAGTTTCCCCCTTAGGCTCAGCCCCGCCCCTAGGGGCCGGTCTCCTAGAGACCAGGCATAACCCATCGCTCATCGTTAGCCCTGGCGGAGAACGCGGCCCCAGGAAAGCCCGCTCCCCCTTCCTGCGCGCGCCTGAAGAGCTGCAGCAGAGGCCTGGGAGGCGGGGAGGCAGCCCACCGCCTCCCAGACCCGTCGCCGCTAGCCCCGGGAATCTCTGGTTTGACTATGTGAAAACAATGACTAAATAAGTCATTCGTGCCAAATTAAAGAGTATGTATATCGTTAAAAGTGCCAGGTTAAATTTTGCTGAACTTGTCCTATATACTCTGTTTTATCCTTGTAAACAAGTCATTTAACATCTTTTAAAATTTTAGAACACTGGTAGAATTACAGATTCTTAAATGTAAACACACAAGTCAGTACTTGTTTATCTAATGTTCTGCGCCCAATAGCACACGGTGCTTGTCTAATACAGCAACATGTACACACATGCACACAGAGTGCACACACTGCTGATGCACACGCTTGCACGCAGGCGCACACTGCACACGCTGTACGCATGCACTGCATAGCACTGGTTAAGGGGCCTGCCAGTGGAGCTTTCCTTTACAGAGAAATGCTGACTTGGGTTTAAAATAGGACACAATTTAAAAATCTACATAATGTTTTTAAAAATACCGATCGCTTTTTAAAAAAGGAATCTCTTGCTGAATTAAAAATACAGTGTGATTATTTTGATTCTGATCTCCCTGTTCAACAACTTAGAAGTATTTTCTTTTCCCCTTTTTCTGAAACCCTGAAACAAGTTGTGCCTGAACTGCCGATTGTAGATGGGTCTTTTCTCCTTCCCGCGTGGGTCGCACCGCTGGGGCGCGCACACCCGGTGTTCTCCAGGGTGCCCCGCGGCGCTCCCTCTCATCCCTCTGCGGGTCTGGCCACCTATGGGCAACCGGGAGGGAATGACCCGCACGCGCGCAGCGCGCGCCCACTAGGGGCAGCGGCTTGAGCCCCGGGGCTGCCGCGGTGATGGGGAACGGCGCCCTGCGGCTGCCCCGCCCGCTCTAACGCGCCTCTCCCGCAGGCGGAGATGCGGCTGCTCCTGCTCGCGCTGCTGCTGCTGGCCCCCGCGCCCGCGTCCTCGGTGAGTGCGGCCTATCCTGCCCCGGAGGGCCTTGCAGGGGAGGCGGGGGCAGGGTCTGGGCGGGCGAGGAACCCCCGGGAGGACTCCCAGGGCCCAAGGCTGGGGAGGGGGCGCCCTGCCGCGGGCTGGAGCCGGCCGCCCGCCCCTGAGCTCGTTCAGAAAAGGGTAGGGATTGACGGCCCTCCACCAGGAGGAGTTTGCGGGAATGGCGACTTCCCGCCATCCCCCTCAGAAAGTGGAGGACTTTCTGATGCTGATGCTGAGAACCCCCTACGCCCCGCCTGTGTAAGAGCCACCAGGCTCAAGTGGCTGTGAGCACTTGAAATGGGACTAGTGCCACTGAGGAACTGAGTTTTTAATTCGGTTTGACTTTAATTACTTTCAATTTATATGGCCACATATGGCTACTGGCTACCTTAATAGTGCAAATCTAGAGAAGTCAGCTGACTGTCAGAGTAGCTGTTTTATTAATGGGAGCCAAAGGACAGGGCTCCCTAAGAATGTGCGGGGGTCCTAAAAACTTGGACTCTTCTAGACTGCAGGACCCACCTTTAGCAGAGAGCTGGGTCTGCAGAGCTGGGTGCTGCCCGGCTGGTGCCTGGAAGCTCCTCCTGCCACTGGCTGTGCTTCTCTTGGCCTTAGCAGAAGGTGGGTGTAGAGGTGCCAGTCCTGGACCTGTCCCAGAGGGCTCCCCTCAAGGAGGCCACAGGCCTGCCCACCCTCTGAGAGAGGGAGGACTCCCAAGAAAGTACCAAAACTGTTTGCTGTCTTGGGGAGGGCAGTGGCAATGCTCTGTGGGAACGATCAGTGGGATGAGAAGGGACTCTCTGACCAGGGCCATGGGGGGTGGGGGGACGGGACAGGCAGGATGTATGTCAGCAGCAGTGGGAGGCGGGCCCTCCTCCCAGGGCCCCACAGACCCAACAGCAGGCACAGTCGCAGTGCTTCCCAGGTCCCCTCCACCACCTGCCAGCGTCCCCGCACCTCTGCCCTTCCCTGCCTTTGCTCCCTGGATGCCCCTCTTCTAAGGTCCTTCGGAGCATGCTCCCACCTGGAGCCACTGCCCAGGTGCAGGGACCACGGCCACAGTCAAGACCGTGGGGGAAACCCCAGAGCCAGCCATCCCATATGGCTGTGTGAGCCTAGGCAAATCACCGAGCCTCAGATTCTTTTAATTTGGGGGTAATGATGACCACCCCACAGGGCTGATGTGCAGATGAAGTGAATCAAGGTTTACAAAGCACCGCAGGTCCACTTAGATCCTTTCTCCCTTGAAAACCGAATTAGCCGTTTCCTGCCTCCTCCTCTTAGTTTAGGAGCCTCATATGGGGTGGGAGGGTGGCCAGCTCAGCTGCCTCCCCATCTCTAGTTGTGGCTGTGGGCAGGAGCTACTACCAGGGCCCAGAGCACCTTGGGATCGCCCTGGGCTCGTGGGGTCAGCTTAAGCAGAATGAGCAGATGATTGACAGACATAGAGCAGGGAGGGAGGACTGCCACCATGCTCCCTGGCTGGCCCAGATGCTGGTGAGGGGCGTGCTTCCTGAGGCAATGGGCTGTGAGCCCCCTTCCCTCCTCCATTTCCACCTGCATGCATCAGCTCGCCCCCACACACGTGTTTGCACACACATCCATGCCAACTGGGAACAGCTCAAGCAGGAAAGGGGGCGCCTGAGTTGCTGCAGGTGGGAGTTGTTGGAGGAATGGGTGGGGTGCGGACAGCAGCACGAGGCAGGTGGGGGCAGGCCCAGGGTGAGCTTGGACTCGGCCAGCTCATGATGGCTTCACAATCATGCAGCTCATAGGTTTGGAATTATAGAGGAATTAATGTGCCTGTGCTGCTCTCACCTGAGGTGGTTTTTTCCTCTGAGACACACAAAGCCATCCAGGCTCTAGGATACGTCTGTCTCTTCTTCACTATTTGAAGCCTCTAGTCCCAAGTTCCCTCCTGGTCTAGACAGCTGCTCCAGCTCCAGCCATCGTAGCTGCTTTTCAGCCAGCAAGAAGGAATTTAGGAGGAAAAAGACAAAGGGGCAAAGAGCAATGCAAGCTGTCTCTTAAGGAAGATTACTGAAGGCTGCGACCCAACACTTTTATTTACATTTCATTGACCAGAGCTTAGTGATGTGGACACCTTAGCTGCAGGATGTCTGAGAAAAGTTTTTTTTTTTTTTTTAATTTAGGGCAGTCAGGTACCTGAGTCAAAGGTTCTCTCACAATGGGAGAGAGGAGAATGGGTATTGGGAAACCCCTTGGAGTCTCTGCCATAGATTGGCAGGTAAACATCGTACCCCCTGCCAGACACACACACACACACACACACACACACACACGACTAAATCAGGTTCCTAGCTTAAATACATCAGCTACAGAAAATTCTAGAAGTGAAGTCACACAGGGTGGAAGCAGGTGCCACAAAGTTGGCATGGCTTTTCCTCTAGACTTCCTCTCTAGGCTGTGGGTGCCATTCCCTGTGCAGCTGGAGCCCCGCCTACCTGCCCCTGCCTTTTGATAGCTCCACTTTAAGAGGGCTCCCTCTGATGATCCATGGACTTCCATTCAAGAGCATGCTTCAGACCTCTTGGTTCTTAAACCAAGCTCTTCACCTGCTAGAATTTATCATCACCAGGAGAGAGATTCTCTACCCCAGCCTGGCTATTTCCCTGCTGTGCCTGGCAAATAGCAGGCACTCAGGAGATGCTCCTGGCAGTGGCTAGCAGGGGGGCTGAGCAAGGTTGGGTGATTTGTCCAAAGTCATCAGCTCATAAGCAGAGGGGCAGAGTGGGAAGCCCTCT
Source organism: Tolypeutes matacus (assembly GCA_026826555.1). Classification (NCBI taxonomy): domain Eukaryota; kingdom Metazoa; phylum Chordata; class Mammalia; order Cingulata; family Chlamyphoridae; genus Tolypeutes; species Tolypeutes matacus. The sequence goes on along the minus strand of JAKSZT010028738.1, from coordinate 647,758 downwards.
TCTGGGCCTCGCTCATCATCTGCTGTGCCCCTGTCCTATGTTGCTTCCCTTCTTTTCCTTAAGGATGCCCTCCCCTACATCAGTGTTGACCCCCAAATGCCTATGCCCTTGCACTGCCCCTGGCTGAAGGGTTCCCTCACCCTGGGGTGCCTCTGGGACTCCAGATTTTCCCAGCTGCCTCACCCTTTTCAGAACATGCCTGGCCTTCAGCTCCTTCAGGTGAAAGCTGGCTAATTTTGTAAATGAATAAATTTTGGGGTGCTTGGTGGTATCACTGAGTCTTGAAGGGTTGGTAATGTAAAGTTCCAGCTCCTTGGATGGGCAAGGCAGTGCTTTTAGGCAGGAGTCCTCGATGAGTCTCTAGGTACCTTCAAGGAGGCTCCAGGCTCAAGCTCCCAGTCTGTGACAGCCTCTCACCCTAGCCCTGGCCAGGGTTTCCGTGGAAGCTGTGAACTGACTTGGACTTCTGGGTATGTTTTCTCCCCAGGCCCCAAAGGTGAGGCAGCAGAGGCAGCAGAACGACATCTGGGGCCCCTGGGGCCAGTGGAGCCCCTGCAGTCGGACCTGTGGAGGGGGCATCAGCTTCCGGGAGCGTCACTGCTACTCCCAGAGGTAGGGGAGGACAGCATGGGCCAGCTTGTTCAAAGAGGGCAGGTACCGATGCAGGCTGAGCCCTGGGTCCCGGGCCATGGGGGCAGAACCACCATGGCTACAGACTGGTTCCAGAAGCAGCATTAATGGATGTATTTGAAATCAAATAATTTCCTGTGTATTAGTTACATTCTGATTTCAACCATCGACCTTATCTTTTGGAAGAGCCAGAGCCCTGTCTTTTTCACTCAGTCCTGGGTCCCTAGCTCCTCCTAGCTCAGGCACTGCCAGAGGCAGCAAACTTTTGTTGGATGAATGAATAATCTTGAACAGAAAAGATTCACTTCCTAACCTGGGCAGTTTCTTTACCAGCCGCTTTTTCAAGCCTGGATGCACCCCCATTTCAGGTGATTTATCTACAGGGAGGGTGGGATACCGAAAAAGGGGTAATAACACCTTCCAGGTCAATGGATGTACCTCTTTGATCCTGAGAACCCTGTGTGAGAAAGAGAGATATGAACTATTATTACTCCAAGTTCCTTAAACTTATTTACACTTTAATTATCAAATAACCTTACCAGGTGGGTATATAACATCTCATTTCATCTTCAAGGGCAGAAATGAGGTCTGCTCTGGAAATCTGGCCAGAGTTAGACAAACTGCAGGATGGTTGAGTTTCTAAAGGGGACCTGTGTGTGAGCTCACCCACTCCTCACCCTGCCGCCCCTCCTGCCTGCCCACCGGGGAGCCCCACAGAAATTGGTCAGGGACTCCCTGCAGGAGAGGCCCGAGCTAAGGGGTGGGATGGGCAGGGGGACGTCGGGTCGTGGGGTGGTGGCAGGGGGGCCAAGGGCGCGGAAGGTGGAAGGGCGGGTCTTCTCGCTGCTCTCCTCCGGCAGGAGCGATGGAGGTCCCGGCTGCGTGGGCCCCGCCCGGAGCCACCGCTTGTGCCGCACGGAGGTAGAGCTCGCAGGTCCCGGGTGGGGAAGGGGTGGGGGGGATCCCTTAACCCACCCGCCGGGGTCCCAGCGCCCTCCCGCCCGTCCAGACGGGGCTGCTCGGGGTGCCCTTCCCCACCTGGCACCCCCCCCGTGGCAGGCTGGCCCCCACCCCAGGGTGCCCCCGAGCGCCCCAAAGGCGCTGGAGGGGAGGCCACGGGAGTCCTGGAGGCCGGACTCCGCCTCACGGGCCGTGGACGGGGCGGGAAGGGCCGATTGCGACCCCGGCCGCGACCCGCGCCCCCCGCCGCAGAGCTGCCCCGACGGCGCCCAGGACTTCCGGGCAGAGCAGTGCGCGCACTTCGACGGCGAGGAGTTCCAGGGCCGGCGGTACCGGTGGCTGCCCTACTACGCGGGTGAGCCCCGCCCTGCTACCCAGGCCCCCATCTTTCTGGGCTCTTTTAGGCATTGTCTTTGACCTTCAGAATTCCCATTACCATGCTACAGAACCTTTGTCAAGTCAGTTGTTAAAAAGTCCATGACTCAGGAACTACGTGGTCATTCTGAGGACTTTGCATCCTTTTCCACATACATCTATCCACACATGGACTCTTTTTTCAAACAAAGCTGTGGCCGTGTGCCTGCCGTTTTGAGCCTGAAGCATCTCGCGCCGCACAGAGGCAAGACCGCAAGGGGGCGCCAGACGGGGCTCGATACGGCAAAACCCAGGCCCCTCGGGGCTCCTGGGGCCCGGGAAATGCCGCGGCTGACTTGAGGAGGGTTTACGTCATCAATTTTTAGAGAAATACAGGTCAAGGAAAAACAAAAACAAAAAGCCCAGCCGCCAACACATGTAATCAAATGTTCCAGATGAGCCAGAAGGTATCTTGGATAATCCTTCTGAGCATCAGTTTTCATTGCTTACTGCAAACGACTTCTAGAAACTCCGTGGCCCTCTGGACTCCAAATCAATGAACACTTACCCCGTGTGGGTGCTTGGCGGGTGGGGGTGGCCCAGCGGGGCCCTTTGGCATTCATTGCGCCTTCTGGATGCCGAAGTAGACTGAGGTTGAAAATAATTTAAGTATTATGGGAAATTTGGAACACAGAAAAAAGGCAAAAAAGGATAGTAGGAGGATGACGTTTTTTGTGGAGGTGATTATAATCATATTAGCACTTTGGTACTGTTTAAACGATAAGTATTTAATATTTAGATAAATATAAAAATTAATAACAAGAAAAAAATATAATCCCTAATCCCACCTTTTTCATAGGGTCACTGCTTGCATTTTGGTCTAGTCCTTTTCATGTTATTTTCTCTAGATAGACATGTTTATATATTTGCAATTATTAAATAGTACCATTTTGCATTCTATGTTACAAGCATCTTACCCCGTAGCTGCACAGTCTTTTTTTTTTTTTTTTTTTTTTTTTAAGAATTATTTATTTTATCCATTTTAAACGCCCCCTTCCCCATTTGATGTTTTGTGTCCATTCGCTGGGCAATTCTCTGTGTCTGTTTTCCTGCCATCTATTCTCATCCTCCTCCAGTCTTCACCAGGATTCGATCCTGGAGACCTCCGATGTAGGAGAGAGGTGTTCTGCCACCTGCCCCACCTCGGTTCCTGGCTTTCAGAGCTTTCAGAGCATCTCGTCTTGTCTCTCCCCTGCGTCTCTCTCCTGTTATGTCATCATCTTGCTGCATGGCTCCCGGGGCCTGGTGGCTCACCGGCACACAGAGCCTGGCAGTCCATGCGCCTTCTATATATATATTTTTTATTTTACTGGGAGGTCCCAGGGATCGAACCCAGGTCCCTCCATATGGCAGACGGACGCCCAACCATTTGAGCCACATCCGCCCCCCTGCACAGTCTTTAAAATAATTTTAACAGTATAATCAACATACGTAATATGCCATTAATTGTTCATTTATTGGCAGAGTAGCCTATTGTTAACACCTGGGCTATTATAAATAATGCTGAGATAGACCCATACCTGTTCCCTTATTCTGGGATTTTTCTTCAACTCAATCCCCACAGACATAGCAGTTTGGTGGAGAACAACCCTTCTCCCTGGGTTGTGATGGGAGCCTGAGCTGCAGAGTGGGGCTGCTGCAAGGGCTTTCTCTCGGACCCATTCATGGACTTCTGACCCTTGCCCATGCTTAGCTGTTGCTAGGATAGGCCTTGGGCCCTGGGGAGGCTCACTGTTGCCCCTCAGGATCTCAGCTTTTCCCTCTCAACCTCCCCAGCTCCAAACAAGTGTGAACTGAACTGCATCCCCAAGGGGGAGAACTTCTACTACAAGCACAGGGAGGCCGTAGTAGACGGGACGCCCTGTGAACCTGGCAGGCAGGATGTCTGTGTGGACGGCAACTGCCGGGTGAGTTGTGTCTTTTGCCTCTCCCCAGCTCTGAGCAGGCTTGTGGTTACAGCAGGTGTCCCCCTGTCCCTGCCCCGGCCCCTGTAGAGCTAAGCGGTCGTCATGAGCTTGCTGCCTTCTTAAACTACCAGGACTCCAAGCCTAGAGCCTGGGTGCGTCTTGTCACAGATGCCCCGTGACTCTCTTAACTTTGCCCTCGAGAGCTCTAGCCTCAAATAAGGGCAGCCTTAGGGTGGCATGTTACAGAAACCCAACTACAACTGACAGAAGCGAAACATCTGGGCTGGTTGGCTGGCTCCAGGTACTTGAACGATGCTGCTAGAAATAGATCTCTCCTTGCCCTTGGCTTTGCTCTCCCCTGGGTCAGATCATTCTCTGGCAGGTTCTCCCAGTGAGAGAGGAAGACAGCCACCAGCAGCTCCAGAATTCTTCTAAACCAGCCTGGAGTGCCCCAGGGGAGAGGCCTTCCTGAATGTTCTAACAACCTGGGGCTGCCTCTGCCTGGGCTGGGCTTGGGGCTCACCCTGAACCACAGTCTCTTTGAGCAAGGGTGTAACTCGCTGATTTGCCCAAAGCCATTGTTTGGGGAGCTCCATTTCAACTATGTGAGGGAGAGGTAGCCCCCAGAGGGAAAATAGGTAGTGTTGCCAGAGGAGGGGAGATGGCGCTGAGCAGGCAAGACAAGTGGGTTGCCAAGTTCCAGCCAGGTGCGTGTTGGATGCAGCCCATCCTCAGTCTACTAATGAATAACTACTGATCTTCCAGGACCTGCCTGCACAGTGTGGGGGCTGGGGGTTGAATCCCAGGGCGTCCATCGTCCCCCAGTCTCTCCCAACTCTTCCTCATCTTTGCCTGGCAGGTTGTCGGCTGTGACCACGAGCTAGACTCGACCAAGCAGGAGGACAAGTGTCTGCAATGTGGGGGCAATGGCACGTCCTGCTACCCCGTCACAGGCACTTTTGATGCCAACAACCTGAGCAGAGGTGGGAGGCCACAGAGGGGTCAGCAGCTAGGGGTCATCTGGGGGTCTGCAGACAAACTGTCAAGGGTCTTTTGCCCTCCCATCCCTTACTCATCTCCTGCTCTGGCCGAGGCTTGAAGCCGAGTCACCCTCCATGGCACCCAGAGGCTGACCCCGGCGTCAGACTAAAAGCCTCCCTGTGCTCAGGATGGAGGCTATGCCCTTCGCAGGAGCACCCGCTCACCGACCCGCCTAACCTCACACTGCCACCCCCTGGGGACTCCTGTCACCCCTTCCCCCACTGTCCCCAGCCTGCCTGCCGCTCTGGCCTCCCCATGACACTCTCCTCCAAGCAGCCCTGGCCCTGCCTGTCTCCACCTGCCTCCGCCTGCCCCCATTCTGTGCTGTCCTGGCCCTCGGAACCCTCAGGGTAGCTCCTTCCTCTGCCGTTTAGTCTGAGGGGGGAGGATTGCCCAACCCTCCCCCTCAAAGCCGCCTCTGGGTCTCCATCAGGCTACAACCAGATCCTCGTCCTTCCCGCGGGGGCCACCAGCGTCCTCATCGAGGAGGCTGCCGCCAGCAGGAACTTCCTGGGTAGGAGCCCCGGTGTGGGTCCCAGGCAAGCTGGGACTGCGGGGGGGCGGGGGCCAGTGCCTCTGGCCCCAGCTGAGGGGGGCGGGTCTCCCTGTGCAGCGGTCAAGAGCGTGCACGGCCAGTACTACCTCAACGGGCACTGGGCCATCCAGGCAGCCCGTGCCCTGCCCGCGGCCAGCACCGTCCTGCGGTACGAGCGGGGCGCTGAGGGCGACCTGGCCCCGGAGCGGCTCCACGCCCGGGGCCCCACCTCGGAGCCCTTGGTCATCGAGGTGAGCGGGGTGAGGGGAGAGGGCTCTGGGACGGAGTGGGCGGCTCATGGCCCCCAGAGGCCGGCAAGGCCCAGACACGGGTGGGTGTGGAGTCCTCTGGGCCTGAGGCTGAGGGCGGCTGAGGGGACGACGAGGGGCAACGAAGACGAGTGCCCAGCCGGTGGCAGGCCCGACCTCAGCGGGGACCTTCCTGTGGCAGCTCATCAGCCAGGAGCGCAACCCCGGCGTCCGCTACGAGTATTACCTGCCCCTGCGCCCCCCGGGGCCCGGCTTCAGCTGGAGCCACAGCTCCTGGAGTGACTGCAGTGCTGAGTGTGGCGGAGGTGAGGGGGCCAGCAGGGGTGAGGGCAGTGGCGGAGGTGACGACTGTGATGAAGGCAGGGGTGGTGGTAGAGGTGAGGCAGTGGCACAGGCCAGGGCACTGGTGGAGGTGAGGGCTCTATAGGGGAGGGCAATGGCGGAGGTGAGGGCACAGTGGGCAGCCTGAGGGAGACCACCCTCCCGCACATCCCTTGGGTGCCAGGCGCTTCAGACCCACTATGGGCAAGTCCTCTCCTCGAGGCACTTTCAGTCTTGTGGGGCAGAAGGATGAGATGAGAATTTCCACTCCCTGGGGGTTACTTTCGGGGACTTGAGGAAGGGCCCCAGACCTATGCCAAGAGAGCCAGAGGGGCTCCCCAGAGGCGGTGGCGTCTCAGTGGAGGGGAACTGAGAGCCTGGAACCGATGACCACGGCTAACCTTCCCAGCCTCAGTTTCCTCATCTGTAAATTGGGGGTGATAATGGCTCGGAGCTCAGGGGCTTAATTAAGATTGCCCAGGGGATATGTCTAGAGCCTTGCCTGGCCCTGAGAGCACATTTAGTGAATGTCTGTTGACCGCCCGGCTGCCTGCCGTGGCCTGCACAGGTCACCAGTCCCGCCTGGTGTTCTGCACCTTTGACAACGAGGCCTACCCTGACCACCTGTGCCAGAGACAGCTGCGGCCGGCTGACCACCGCCCCTGCAGCCCCCAACCCTGCCCACAGACCAAGCGGTGAGGCCCTGCCGGCCCTTCTTCCCATGGTGGGGCCCAAGAACTTGAGTGCGAAGGGAGGGAGGGTTCCTAAGCTGCATGGGGGTAGAGGGAAGGGGTTGGGCAGCCCAGGGCCCCCTACGGCTGTGGCTGGGGTGGGCAGGGGGCAGCTGCCACGGGGGGAAGCAGGCTGGAGGGGGCTGAGCCTGAGCCCTGGACTCTTCTTTCCCGGAGGGGTATGCGTCTGTCCGAGTGTGCCCCCAGAGAACAGAGAATGTCGGGCTGGTGGCACATGGGTGGGGAAGATGTGGGGGTCCCTGTGCATCTGAGCTGTGGGGGGCTGGCTGGGCTGATGGCCACAGAGGGCCAGGGGTCTGGCCAAGGGGTCGGTAGGCATTGGCAATGCCTTCATTAGCGCACAAAGGGTGTGGCACCTTGCTGGGGCCCAGCCTGTGCAGGAATTGGTAATCTTCAGGCCACGGGTTCCTGAAGGGCCAGCGCAGCTCCTCTGGTGGGGCCTTGGTGGCAGCTGGCCTCACGGGGCGATGGTGAGCTCGGCTTTGCGTGGCGCAGGAGGCCCCTGCCCGCGGTCCTTCTGCGCCAACTCCAGGCAGGGCCACACCACACACACAGTGCGCAGCCCCTCCAGGAGATGTCCATGTCCACGGTCAGAGCCAGAGGGGATGCAGCCTGGCTGGGGGTGGGGGGGGACGATGACGAAGGGGCGCCAGGTGAGAAGGAGAAAGGACCAGAGAGCTGAGAGGGAGGCAGTCAGGCTCCAGGTTGCAGGGGGCAGCTCAGAGAGGCGGCACCCAGAGGTTGGGGTGGAGGGACGAGGGCCGGGGTCTTGGCCTCTGCCCAGCGTTCTCTGCTACCCACCTGCACAGGCTGATGTCTGCAGGGTGGACCAGGTGGGGCAGGGGGCTCAGTCCACTCCTGTGTGGGAGAGCTGGTCCCCCTCGGGGCTGGGCTTCGGCCCCCGCGCCTGGGCCTGCCTTATCAGATTCCTGCTCCCGGCCAGCTGGAAGACGGGGCCCTGGGCCTCCTGCTCAGCCTCCTGCGGAGGCGGCTTCCAGTCTCGCCCCGTCTACTGTGTCTGGTCCAATGGGGCTGGCGTACAGGAGGCCGCTGAGGAGGCTGAGTGTGCAGGCCTGCCTGGGAAGCCCCCTACCACTCAGGCTTGCAACCTGCAGCGCTGTGCAGCCTGGAGCGCAGAGCCCTGGGGCGAGGTGAGGCTCCTGGTCCTGGACCAGGTGGGCTGGGGATGGGGTGGAAATCAGGAGCCAGGTCTTGGGACAGGGCGGCAGCCAGGCAGCGATAGGAGGCTGTCCTCTAACGTGGAAGCTGAGTTCCTGGGAGGTTACATAGCCTACCAGGTTGTCTTGGAAGCTGGGGCATGGCTGGGACTAGAAGCAGGTTCCAGGACTCCTGGCCCAGTGCTCTTTCTGCTTCTTTAGAATCCAAGGGCAAGTCAGGAGAGGCTCTGGGTTAGCGTGGAGGAGCAGAAGGGAATGCTTGGGGGTGGGGAGGTGGAGAGGAGAGAGGGTATCCTGGCAGTGCCTGGGGCTCCTGATTATTGCTTCTAGCACCCACAGATTTTCAAGGTACATGTGAGGGATTGTGGGAAAAGCCCCCAGCCTGCTGTCAGCTCTCATGATTCAGGCTGTGTGACCTCGGGGGAATCACTTGGCCTTTCTGGGCCTGGGTGCTGGACATGGGCCGAGGGTGCTGCCTACCCTCCATGCCAGGCCACGGGCCTCCAGCGGTCCACACCGGCGTGGTTCCTCTTGGCGGGGCCAGCTCCTGCTGACAGCTGGGTCCTTGCAGTGCTCCGTCAGCTGCGGCTCTGGTGTCCGGATGCGGACTGTCACTTGCCGGGGTGACGAGGGGTCTCCACTTCACACCACGGCTTGCTCTTTGGAGGACCGGCCACCCCACACCGAGCCCTGTGTGCGTGACGACTGTCCTCTCCTCAGTGACCAGGCTTGGCACGTCAGCGCCTGGGGTCTGGTGAGTGCTTGCCTCCACCCCCCCGTATACCTGGTACCCTGTTCCTTGGCTCTCTGTCAGGTGGTGGGCCCCCCTTCCTCCCTCCCTTGTGGTGCCCCCACCCCCAGCCTCAGGGTCCCTCTCTATGCATGCATGTTCTCTCCCCACCCGCCCTGTGGGCTCAGTGCTCCAAGAGCTGCAGCTCAGGCACTCGGAGGCGGCAGGTGGTCTGTGCCATGGGGCCGCCCAGCCACTGTGGGAGCCTGCAGCCATGGAAGCCGGCAGACGTGGAGCCCTGTAACACGCAGCCCTGCCATCTTCCTCAGGGTAAGGACTGGAGGGCAGCGAGGAGCCCCCCGGAGCCTCTCCCCCGCCTCTAAACCCAGCTGGCACTTGCTGCTGCTGGGCTTCTAAGGCCTGTCCTGGAACACTCTTCTCTTTCATCTCCTTCTACTGAAACCTTTGCCAGTGAAAGTCTGACTTGCATGCGACCTCACGAAGCCAGCCCTATTTGCCTCCACTCAGAAAGTAACACCTTCCTCTTGGCCCCACCCCTCATGGCTCACTGTCATGGTCGTGATAACTTAGATTAGTCTTCTAAGTAAGTGGTTTGAATATAGCTTGTTAGGCCTGTTAGCTGTAAGTTTTTTTTTTTTTTTTTTTTTTTTAATATTTATTTATTCCCCCCCCCCATTGTTTGTGTTTGTTCTCTGCTCTCTGTGTCTGTCCATTGTGTGCTCTCTGTGTCTGCTTTTCTTTTAGGAGGCACTGGGAACCAAACTTGGCACCTCCCATGTGGAAGGGAGGCACCCAATTGCTTGAGCCACATCTGCTCCGTGCTTGTTGTGTCTCTTGTTGTATCTCCTCGTTGGGTCAGCTCACCGCACCAGCCCGTTGCATCAGCTCGCTGTCTTGCTTGTCTTCTTTAGGAGGCACTGGGAACTGAACCCGGGGCCTGCCATGTGGGAGGAGGGCACCCAACTGCTTGAGGCACATCCGCTCCCCCAGCTATAAGCTTCTTGAGGGCAGGGTCTGCTTCCTTACCCCTTTTTATACCCCCTTACAGAACGTACCTAGCCTGTGGTTACTCAGTACATGTTTGTCGAATGACTGGGTGACTGGCTGGGTGCAGAGAGAGGGAGGCAGGAAGGCTCGTCCTCACACTGCTTTAGCCTCTGACATCCGCACCCGCCCTGGGGAAGGAGGTGTCCCAGGGCTGAGAACCTGGAGGAGGAAGGACACTGAGGCCAGCCCTCGCCTGGGGTGAGGATGCAGCCTTGAGGAGGGTGTGGCTTGTGGCTGAGCTGGTACCCGGTGGCCTGATACTGAAGAGAGGTGTGTTTGTCCTTGACATAGCCAGTGATGGGGACTGTGTGAGCCATTCGGACCTGGTGGTGGGGTGTGGCAGGGTGCTGAGTGTGGCAGCATGGTGGGTTGGGGGGTGGTAAAAACAAGTGGTCTTGGAGTCAACAGCAGGCCTGAGTTCAAATCACTCCATCGCTGACCCACCGTGTGACTCTGGGCAAACACCTTTCCTCTCTTGATTCCTCGTTCCCTATCTGTACAACCAGAGGAGCCCTGGGCCTGGGTCCTTCAGCTGCTGGCAGCAGGCCTGGGCCTGGGCCCTGGGGTCTCATGAGCAGGAAGGTCCTGGAGCTCCCACGAACCCAGCTCTGGGCAGAGCCGCTTGGCAATCAAAGTCCCTGGAGGCCTTCTTGGAAGAGGTGACCTTGGTCCAGCCCAAGGAGCAAGTAGGCTTCACACAGGTTGAAAGGAAGGAAGTGGAAAGGGAGTTTCAGGCCTGGCTGGGTTTTAAAAGAAATGACCTTTAATGCTATTTTTGTCGTTATAAAAATGATGTATGTTCATTGTAGAAAATTTGGAGAAATTAGAAAAGCACAGCATGTAGAAAAAATGTAAATTGACTTTAATCCCATTCCCAGACAAAACTACCATTAACCTATAGGGTATTTCCTTGTGAGTGTGTAATTTTGCATCTGCTTTTTCCCCTCGATGCCATTATGTGTGTGAGCATTATCCTGTCTTATGATTCAGGTGGTTTCCTGTTTTTGTTTTGTTTGTTTGTTCATTTGTTTTTTGATGCTGTAACTAACACTGTGTTGAATACTGGTGTATGCCTGGGAGGAGGTCTGGCAAGGAGGCCCATCGAGGCATGGGCATCCAAGTGGACACACCAGCGCATCTTCTGCTTCCTCTTTCAAGATCTAGAGCAATTGCTTCCAGTAGAAATAAAATGCAAGCCACTTTCGTAATTTTAAATTTTCTAATGGTTACATTAAAACATAAAAGAAAGCATGTGAATTTCTATTTAATAATATATTTTATTTAATATATCTATAGTTGTTTTTTTCTTTAAGGAGGTACCAGGGATTGAACCTAGGACCTCGTACATTGGAAGCAGGCTACACTCGCTCCCCCATCCATAGTATTTTTTTTTTTTTTAAAGATTTTATTTATTTATTCATTTATCCCCCCCCTTGCTGCTTGCGCTCACCGGGCCAGCCAACCACGCTGTGCGGGCGGGCCTGCCCCCACCAGGAGGCCCCGGGAACCGAACCCGGGGCATAGTATTTTAACATATTCTCAACATAAAAATCAGGAATGAGATTTTTACATTCATTTTCCTTTCATCCATTTTAAGCTCCTCCCGACCCGGTTTTGTGTGTGTGTGTGTGTGTGTGTGTGTCCATTCGTTGGTCAATTCTCTGTGTCTGTTTCCTGCCCTCTCCTCTCATCCTTCTCCTCCTGTCTTCACTGGGATTTGATCCTGGGGACCTCTGATGTGGGAGAGAGGCATTCTGCCACCTGCACCACCTCAGTTCCTGTTTTTTTGGTGCGTCTCGTCTTGGCTTTCCCCTGCGTCTCTCTCCTGTTACGTCATCATCTTTTTTTTTTTTTTTTTTTTTAACCGGGAGGTACCGGGGATTGAACCCCGGTCTCTCCATATGGTAGACGGACGCCGAACCTCTTGAGCCACATCCGTTTCCCCGTCATCATCTTGATGCGCGGTTTGGCAGGGCCTGGCGGCGCATCCACTCGCGGGGTCTGAGGGCATGCCCATGCACCTTCTATATTTTTCTTTATTTTACTGGGAGGTCCTGGGAATTGGACCCAGGTCCTTCCATATGGGAAACAGGCACCTAACCATTTGAGCCACATCTGCCCCCCTACATTCATTTTCTTGTGATAAATCTTCAAAACCCAATGTATAGTTTACACTTAAAGTGCATCTCAGTTTGGATGCTGAATTTTCATTGGGATACTTGATATATATGTAGATTTCATAAAATTTACAATGGGAAAAGTAGATTCACATACCCAGGCTGTTCCAATATACTTAGATGTTTTCCAATAAATGAATCAAGTATCATTAAATTTAAAATTAAACAATTAAATAAAACGGGAATCTCAGTTCCTCAATCACGCAGGCCGCAGTTGAAGTGCCCAGTAGCTCTGGAGTCCAGTAGTGGACTGGTGGGAGGTGGTGCGCGGGGGGTCTTCCCAGGGTGGGGTCTCCCCAGGATGGGGTGGTCTTAGGGCTGGGGTGGGTTCTACAGGCCTTGAGTGTCAGACTTCAGACTAAATTTGTCTACTAGGCCCAGGGGAACCTTGAGAGTTTTGGAGCTAGAGAGTGACGCCATGAAATCTATTTAGGAAATGGGGCACTTGCAGGCGGCCGAACTGAAGTGGAGACAGATGGGAGGCTGGACGCTGGCGGGGCGGGTGGGACTGCAGAATCCAAGGCCTTGGAAGGGCTTGGAAAGGCTTGAAGGGACAAGGTGGAAAGGAAGGGAAAGGTGCTGGCCCCGTGGAACTGGTGGCCAGAGGGTGTTGGGGAGGGGTCCAGGGCTCCGAGTTAGGTCTGAAGAATGAGAGAGTCACGGGAGGGAAGGACACAGGGCAGGATGGGCCTGGTACAAGGTGCCTTTAGGTTTGAGGTGACAGTACAACTTTGCCCATTTAAGCCTCCAGTGGTGTTGATGACATTCACAATGTTATGTTGTGTATATGTCACCACAAGAAAATAAAAATAGGGGAGCAGATGTAGCTCAAGTGGTTGAGCACCTGCTTCCCATGGATGAGGTCCTGGGCTCAATCCCTGGTACCACCTAAAAACAAGACAAAAAAATGGCAGTGGCAGAGGAAAAACCAGGCAGAAATACCCAGTCTGGGGCCCACTGATGCAGGGCCAGAGGTGTGGGTGGTTTGTCTGTGGGAGATGATAGAGTCTGGGGAGAAAATCTGAATTAGCCTCATCTAAGGTTTTGGTCTGAGTATGACAAGGAATAAAATTAAAACAAAAACTTGACTTCCTATCAACTAGAGTTATCTAACCCCAAATTATTACTAGTTTTCTAATATTCTCTGGGGACCAAGGCAAGCTGTAGGCCATGTGAGAATGGAATTTTCATTTATTTTTCATAACTGTATTCTGTTATACAGCAATATGCTTATTATTTGAAATTTGAGAAACAGGCAAACGGAGAGGAAAACAAACCCTCACATGAAGCACTCGCGTTTCACTATGAGTGTTTTGGGGTGTTCCCTGCAAGTCTCCTATTATGCATCATTTAACACTTTTTTTTCCTATTGTCTTCGTTTTTTATACTCAGCCTTTTTTTGTGTGTTTTCCCCCAACATTTTATGTTGAAAAACATCTCAACAACTTGATTGAGGTATAATTTTCATTATACCTCATAAAATAGAATTCATCTATTTTAACTGTACAACTCAATGATCTTTAGTAAATTTACCAAATTGTGCAACAAGATGGCAAAAAAGTTTAAACATAGAAGTCGAGAGCACTGTGCAGCGATGTGCCCATCACCACATTCTATCTATTCTAGCTCCATTTTGCCATATTCGCTCTTTCTCTTCACCCATTGATCTTTTAAAAATTATGCATCACTTTTTGTCGGGATCATAACATAGATAATAATTTTATAGCTGGCTCTTCATTTTGCTGACCATGTAACATTAGCATTTTCTATGTGATCAGACTCTTGGCTCCCTGCAGAAGTTCCCAGGATGCAGGATGCCCGAGGCTTCCATACCAGCCCTTGGGAGTCCCCTGCCTCAGGTAGGAAGCCTGGTCTTGTCTTTGCATCTGAGTGGCTGGTGCCTGGAGATGATGGGGGGTGGAGTGGGGGATGGAGAGAGAGGGTTCCAATGTGGAGACAGAAGGGGAGGTTAGGAGCCTGGAGCTTCCTCTCTTTCTAGATGCCAGAGACCAGTGGTGGACACCCCAGGAGAGCCCCTCAGCCCAGGGTAACCCCAGAGGGGACCAGGAACCCCACTTGTCAGCCCTGTCTCGGCAGCAGTCCCTACAGCGGCAGCCCCCGCGGTCTGGCTCAGGGCCCCCTGACTGCAGACACAGCCCCCATGGGTGCTGCCCCGATGGCCACACGGCGTCTCTTGGACCTCAGTGGCAGGGCTGCCCAGGGGTCCTGTGTCAGCAGAGCAGGTAGGTGCTGGAGACAGCCTGCGCCTTGTCACTGGGCCAGAGGGGTGGGGTGGGAGGTAGTCCTCTCTGCTCAGAACCTGCAGGGGTTCTGTGGGTTCCCAGAGTCCAGGAACGTGACACAGTCTTGCTTCTGAGCTGCCCTAATGGTGTGATTGTGGGCACTCTGCTTCCTTTCTCTGAGCTTCCTAGTGGGCCGAGTGGGGATAAAAATCCCCCATTCTCCGGGGAAGTCAGCCTGTGATGAGCTAGCCCGAGCTAGCGGTGGAGCGGCTTTGGGGATGATTCTAGCGCTCAGGGAGAAGGCTGGGCCAAGGCTGGTCCACTTTGCTCAGTTCCTAGCAGTCCCCTTGCAGAGAGGGGCAGGGCTGTCCCACCTACTCAGAGGCTCTCCCTGGGGCTCTCCTCCTTCCCAGGGCCTGCCCTGGATGAGTCTCCCACTCATGCCCCCACTTCCAGGGCTGAGTTGCTAAGGCCACCTTGGGGTCAGCAGCCTGCAGGTGAGTCCCAGCTCAGCCCCCTACCAGCTGTGTGCTGGGTGACTTGGGGCAAGTTATTTAACCTCTCTGATCTTGGCCTCCTCTTCCATGAATTGAGAACAATGGCAACCATGGAGTGGGATTATTGTGAGGATTAAATAAATCTCATGGTGCCTGGCACACCGAAGGAGCTCGGATACATTCCTTCTTCCACCTTCCTTCCCTACACCTGGCTGGTGGAGGTGAAAACAAAGGTGGGGTCCTTTGAACCCCCTTCCCTGTCCCTTCTCCCATTTGCTTTTTTGTAAAAACACCCTGGGAGCCTCATATTTGGGCAGGCTCAGCTGAATTTCACCTTCCTTGGTTTTATGGTGGGATGTGCCCATGGAGGATCTGTCAGTTTCTGGGTACAACCTGTTTATTGTGTGCCTGTTGCCCTCCCTGGTGGATGGTCGTGGGTGGAGACTGGGACATGTAAATGGCAGGCCTGGCCCGGCCGGGACGCACCCTCTCTGGCCCCTGCTACCACCCGGGGCCCCCAGGGAGTCTCTGAGCCTGGGTCCTGGGATGCCAGAGGCTCCAGCATGAAGGTCCCCAGAGGCGTGGGGACCAGGGCTGGGCAGCGAGGGCAGGGCTCAGTGTGATGTCTGCCTAGGTACGGGTGCTGCATGGACGGGGTGACTGTGGCCGAGGGGCCCCATCAGGCTGGCTGCAGAGGGTCTTATGGCAGCACCAACTCTGGGAGCAGGTCGGGGGCAAGAGCCGTGGCTTCCGCAGTAAGTGTCCAGTTCACGTGAGCAGGCAGGAGTCTGCCACGAGCCTGCTTAGTGACGCTGTGACCCAGGATCCTTGACCTTGGAGAGGGGAGGTCCCTGCAAACCTGCCAGCCGGGGCCATCCTCTTGAGGGTACAAGGCTTCAGGGTGGGGGGTTCATCCAACATTCTCCCCAGGGTTGGGGGCCTACACCGTGGGCTCCCACTTCCGTCCCTTTTCCCATCACCCCATCCTCCAACCTGCCACGAGACCCCATCAAAAGTCCAGACCCAACTTCTTGATCCCGGCTTCTTCCCCAGGTCCCCAAGGCCCAGCAGCCCCAGGCCCAGCAGACCCTGCCCAGTGAGTGCCGGGGCTCCCAGTTTGGCTGTTGCTATGACAACAGGGCCTCTGCGTCTGGCCCTCTTGGGGAAGGCTGCGTGGGCCAGCCCAGCTATGGTGAGTGGACGCCCCTACTCATCCTTCCTGGTCCCACTGGATCCCCCAAACTCCTCCCAGAACCGAAGACCTCCTCCTGGCTCAGTTATGCCTCCACTTCCCCCACAGTATTTATTGAGCACCTCCTAGGTGCCAGGCCAGGGGACAGTGCCTGAGGGTTCCGTATCTGCAGCTGGTCCTTGAAGTCTTGCACCTGCTGTGGGCATTGAAAAGGGTTGCAGTTTGGGGTCCCAAGAAGGAAGGCCTGTCTTGCCCCTGGAGCTCAGCCCCTCAAGAGACAGACACAGTGCAGGGTGGTCAGTGCTAGGACGGGGTGGGACTCCTGACCCTGCCCGGATGTTGGGGGGCAGTGGGAGCTGAGTCCTGGAGAAGGGAGCTGGGGAGATCTTGGGGCTGGAGCTCGGATGCGTGGGTGCGGCTACCGGAGGCCCATGTGGGGATGTCGGAAGCCAGACTGGGCTTGCTGGTTGGGTTTGGCGGGAGGCCGGGTGCCCAGCCTGACTTGACCAGGCCCCAGGCACGACCACGTCCGAATGCAGAGCCATCTCACAGGCTGTGCGGTGGGGGGGGCTGTTAGAATGGGGGCTGCGGGCAGGCTCGGAGGGGCTCCTTGCTGGGCATCGTCACGGATCCCCGGGAACTCAGGAGCTGGGTTCTTACCTGGAGCTGAGCACGTTTGGGTCGAGGCCCACCTGGCTCTGTGTGTGCCCTCCAGGCCCGGGGGTCTGTCAGGTGAAGGGAAGGGGCACGAGGGAGCACCCCAGGGACTCAGGACCCTGACTGCCCAGAGGGCCGCAGTTCTGTGGGTGGAGGTGGCGGGGTGGTTTCTGACACTGCTGTGGTCCCAAACCAGTGCCGGTCAGGGCAGTGGACAGATTCTGGTGGCCCAGGGCCAGGCCAGGGGCCCGGCAATGACACTGGGCAGCTCCCCTCCTGTGTCTCTGAGGAGTGTGGGGGCTCGTTGGCAGGGCTCTGCTGGCAGCGTGTGCCGCTTTCCTGCTGGCCCCACGGTGACCTGCGTCCCACCCCTGTCCCCCAGCCTACCCCGTGTGGTGCCTGCTGCCCAGTGCCCATGGCTCCTGCACAGACTGGGCCGCCCGCTGGTACTTCATCGCCTCCGTGGGCCAGTGTAACCGCTTCTGGTATGGCGGCTGCCACGGCAACGCCAATAACTTTGCCTCGGAGGAGGAGTGCATGAGCAGCTGCAGGCAGTCCCCGCGTGGGTCCCACCACCCCGAGCCTGGAGCATCTGGCCAAAGCACCCACGGAGAAGGTGGTGGTGGTGGCAGTTCTGGGAGCCAGCCAGGGGCCAGCCAGCACCTGACAGGGGCCACCGACCAGAGAAGTCCCTTGCCTTCTGGTGGCCTCTGGTGGGGAGACCCAGAGCCTGGGCTGAGGGAGGCCCACCATACCCAGGCCTTTGGCGAACGGCTCAGGCCCAGTGCCCCTGCGCAGGGCGGAGGTGTGGGGCAGCTGGTGCCTCCTTCCCCCAGCTCCTACTACAGGTGAGGCCCATCTCCCCCTGGTGGGGGCTGGGGTACCCAGGCAAGGAGCTGGGCCAGGTCAGCAGGTCCCACCTCCTCTCCCTAACCTCTCCTCCTCCCAGCAGCCTGCCTGGTGGGCACGGTCACCTGCATTCTACAGGTGGGGAAGCTGCGGCTTCAGAGGCAGGCTTGTCTGAGGTCAGGCGGTGCCTGGATTCTCGGTCAGATCTTGCCAGGACTCCCTGGGGCCTCTAGCTGGGGAAGCTTGCAGGCTTCCTGACCGTTGGCAAGTCATCCAACTTCTCTAAGCCTCAGGTTCTTTACCTGCAAAGTGGAGGTGTGATTTCCTGCCTTGCCTATCTCATGGGTTTGGTGTGAGTTCCATTAGTTATTTCTCTTGAGTTTGTGTCATATTAATGGGGGATTTGGAAAGATTAAAAAGAAAATTAAAAGACAAAACTTTAAGGGTCGAGCATGGAGTTTACCTCCCCGTAGGGGCCTGGCCCTTGCGCCAGCCCTGTCGTGGGCTGGGTTGAGGCTGCAGTGCGGGGTCGGGTGGGGCGGCTGAGACTCCTGGCTTCTGGAGCTTGGCCCCCCATGGGGCCCTGATGAGGGTGGCCCCTGGCCTTGGCACTCAGACCAGTGGGCAGATCCTCACCTCCCCTTTCCAGGGTGAGCTTGGCGGGCCCAGAGCGCTCCTTGGTGCAGGCTGCCCTGGGGCAGATGGTGCAGCTCTTCTGCCCAGACGGTACCACTCTGGACGCCCGTACTGGGTGGCAGAAAGATGGCCGACCCATCTCCTCGGACAGGTGCGCGTGACAGTCCTCCTTGGGGTGGGAGGGTGAGTGGCTCAGAAGTGCTCTGTGGAGCTAAGGCCCCCTTTCTGGGGGGCGTGCTGGGGCCTGAGGACCAGGGCTCATCGTTGCCCTCGGGGCCCAGAGCTCAGCCTCCCACCCCCCCATTCAGGCACAGGCTGCAGCCTGACGGCTCCCTGGTCATCAGCCCCCTGTGGGCAGAGGATGTTGGCACCTACAGCTGTGGCAGCACCAGGCCAGGCCGTGACTCCCAGATGGTCCAGCTTCGCATCATAGGTCTCTGCACCCCCTCCCCACTGGGTTCTCCTGGGCCCCAGAGGGAGGGACTAGGTGGGAGGGCGGGTCGGGGCTGCCCCCACCGAAGGGTGCAGGGCCTCAGCATCCTGGTGGCAGGTGCTCCTTGCTTCGTTCGGCCGGGGTAGATGCCTGGCCCCCGTGGCCTCTGCCCCTGCTCCCCATAGCTTACCCCTTGCTTCTCCCGGCCTCATGACAGGGGGTGACATGGCCGTGCTGTCTGAGGCTGAGCCAAGGCAATTCCCTCACACCAGGGACCCAGCCGCAGGCCAAAGGCCTGGGGACTCCGGCCTGGGTGGGGATGCTGGGGGCCTGGGGGCCGTCATCTCCTCACACCCACAGCCCACGACCAGGTAACAGCCCAGTGGTGCCACCCTGCCCTCAGCCTCCCCGCCCCGAAGACCAGGGTCGATGGAGGGCACAGTGGGTGGGAGGAGGGGAAAGTGAATGGGTCCAGGCCAGTGTGTGTGTGACGCTGGGCCTGCCCAGTGCTCTGTGAGGGGAACTCTAGAGGGAGAGGACAGGGCTCTCCTCTGGTGGCTGGGAATGGCACAGCTCGGGGCCTGGGACTCGGGACCTGAGCGGAAGGAGGGGCCCTGGGACCTGGATGGCCTGGCATTGCTCTTGAAGAATGGCACTGTTTACAGAGGGGACGCAGCGGGCTGGGGGGTGCCTGAGTCAAGGGCCTGAGATGAATGTGCAGGGCAGGGGGCAGAAGAGTGGAGGTGCTGTGTGCTGTGTGTGTCCAGCCTGGTGAAGCAGGGGGAGGTGAGAGCGCTGGGAGGGGGCTTTTAGGCTCTACCCCATAGTCAGTGCCGCTGTCTTAACTAGAAGGAGGCGGTGCTTTCAGGAGGATGAATCTGCTGGAGAGGGAGGACCGTGCAGAGGTCCGTCTCCAGGCATGGATGGGAATCGGGGGCGGTGGCGGCAGGGGCCCCTCATGGCTGTGGGCTGCTTGTCTGGCAGGCTGCATCTGGACTGGAACCAGCCTGGGGTGGTGGATGCCAGTCCAGGCCAGTGGATCCGGCTGACCTGCCGTGCGGAAGGCTTCCCGCCCCCAACCATCGAGTGGCAGAAAGACGGGCAGCCCCTCTCTTCTCCCAGGTTTTCTCAGTTCTCCCTCCCTCCTCTTCTGCCTCCAGCACAGCAGAGGCTGCCCAGCTCCACCCCCTGGTGTGGAGGCCATTGGGGGCGGGGGGCAGGAGTGTCTGCCAGGCCGTCACCCCTGGACAGTCCTGAGCAGGACTCTGGGGGCGAGTGAGAAATGGAGCTTCTGGGCAAAGGGCTCCTTGGGCAGCCCAACTTTTGGGTCTTGGGTCTTCCCAGAGTGAGGCTAGTGGATGGAGGAGTGCGGGTAAGGGAGGAACTGGAGTCAGAACACATTTCCGGCTGCAATCACCATAGCAAATAGTACTCCAGCTGAAGTACTGAGTGTGAGGCGTGTTCTCTAGCATGCAATCTGCAAAAACAGCTGCGTCGAGGTAGGTGCTATTTTCACTCCATTTTACATGAGGAAGTAGGCTTAACACCACATGGCCCATTAGTGATAGAACCGGGATTTGAGGCTGCTGAATGAATAGAGCAAAAACTAGAAACTCCAGCTAGAATTATCTTGTATCAGTAAATTAAGGTGCCTGCAGCTGGAAGAAGTAATGGCCTATGGTAGACAAGGACCTTTGGCCAGACCCCCTGAACAGAAGGGACTGCTCAGCCTCTCACTAGGGAAAGGAAGACCTGCCCGTGCCCCACTGGGCAGGAGCCAGCTCATGGTGCTTGGTCCCTAGGCACCAGCTGCAGCCCGATGGCTCTCTGGTCATCACCCGTGTAGCTGTGGAAGATGGCGGCTTCTACACCTGCATCGCTTTCAATGGGCAGGACCGAGACCAGCGATGGGTCCAGCTCCGAGTTCTGGGTAAAGCAGCGGTCCTGGCAGAGGAGGCCGAGGGGGGCCGGTGGCCTTGAGGTCAGGGGCATGGGCTGGCGCAGGACGGGTGTAGTGTCTGACAGCACATCTTCCTTGTGCCCAGGGGAGTTGACAATCACAGGGCTGTCCCCTGCCGTGACAGTGCCAGAGGGTGACACGGCCAGGCTGCTGTGTGTGGTGGCAGGAGAAGGCGTGAACATCAGATGGTCCAGGTGAGGCTCTATTCCAGGCAGGGCCGTGGCTGTTCCCACCGCCCACCCTCCATTCTTCCCCTCCGGCCTCCAGGCTGCGGCATGTGGACCTCTCCCACTGGTGGGGCTATGGCAGTGTTTGAGTCAGCCGGAGGGGTGCTGATGCAAAATACCAGAAATCGGTTGGTCTTTATAAAGGCTATTTATTTGGGGTAGAAGTCCACAGTTACGAGGCCATAAAGTGTAAGTTTCTTCCCTCACCAAAGTCCATTGCCACGTGTTGGAGCAAGACAGCTGCTGACATTTTTCAGGGTTCAGGCCTCTTGGGCTCCTCTCTTCCCAGGGCTGCATTTCTCTCCAGGCTGAGCTCTGTATCCTCCACAAGGTCAGCTGTAAACTCTCAGGTGAACGGCTCATGTCTTTTCCCGGGGCCTTCTGTCCTTCCTCACGACCAAGCTCTCTTACTTCCCAGGGCTCCAGCTCAAGACTCCAACATCATCAAAAGAAAAAAAAAGAAAAAAAAAAAAAGACTCCAACATCAGAACTACTCCAACTCTGTCCTTTGCCATGCCTTTTATCTTTGATTCCCCACCCACCAAGGGGTGGGGCTCAACACCCTACTGATGTGGCCCAGTCAACGCCCCAATTATAACTTAATCATGCCCGGATGAACAGATCAGTTTACAAGAATAATCCAATATATATTTTTGGTATTCATAACCTCATCAAACTGCCAAACTGCCACAGGCAGGGTTTCTCAATCTCTGTACTACTGGCATTGGGGACCGGATCTGTTTTTTTTTGGGGTCCTACCTGTCCAATTGTGAATGTCTTAAAAATTTGATAAATTGAACTCATTGAACAAGGAGCAGCTGGTATCCAAATCAGAAAGGTCTTTTATTACCATTGATTATGAAAACTATTAAGTTCTGTGCACTGGGCCCAGCCCTTGTGAGGTAGGTGTTATCCCCATTGTACGGATGAGGAAACTGAGGCTCAAAGAGGTGAGGGAATTTAATGCTCAGGATCACACACACACACACAAAGAATTCTAAACACCTTAAGCAAATGCACTCGAATTCTCCAAGTGAGCAAGCCGTGTCCAGGAGAGAGTTGCTGGGCCTTTGTTGGTGAGCAGCCCCTTGTCCCACTGTTCAGAAGGAGCAGATGGAGCTCTTCCAGGCCCCGTTGGTTTTCTGAGACACATTCCTGTCCTTCTGCTTATCCTCCAGGCTGCAGGCCCCAGTTCTAAACTCAGGCCCAAGGGCCCGTGCCAGGCTCTGCGTCCCTGCAGGTGGAGAGCGGCTTTCTGCCTCAGTCCCTGCAGAGGGGCAGGATAAGGAGACAAAGCCAAATTTGATTGAAAATAACTTTCTTCCAGGCTCTTTCTGGCTCCATGCCTCTTCCTCTGAGCTCTGAGTCTGGCCCCAAGACAGGTGGACTCGGGGTTGGACCAGATAATTTCCCCACCCCATGAGATGGCTGCTTCGTCTGTTTGTTCATTGTTTTTGCTCATTGTCTGCTCGTTGTTTGTCTTCTTTAGGAGGCACTGGGAACCAAACCCAGGATCTCCCATGTGGGAGGCAGGTACTCAACGGCTTGAGCCACATCTGCTCCCTGTAGACCAGCTACATTTTGATTGTGGGAGGCTGCCCAGTGCACTGTGGGGTGTTTAGCAGCATCCAGGGCCTCTACCCACTGGATGCCAACAGCTCTCCCCTCCAAGCTGTGACAACCAAAAATGTCTCCGGACATCACCAAGGGTCCCCTGAGGGGGCAAAATATTCTCTGGGTTGAAATTTTCTGGGCAACACTCAGTTTGGGGGACTTCAGTGGTCTTTTTCCCCAGATTAGTTGGCCTTTTATTTGTTCGTTCATTCAGTAAACATTTTTTTGTTAGACTGAGGATCCTGGAGCTGAGCCCCAAGGAGCACCCGGGCAGGAGGTGGCCCAGTGTCTCAGGAGTGCCAGGCGAGGTCTGCCCTGAGTGCTCTCTCTGCTCAGAGGATGTCTCAGGGCATCACAGATGCGATGGTGGTGGTGGGGGGCTCGGGCAGGCCTCGCTGAAGGCTGAGGACTACGGGAAGGATATCCCTGGTGGAGGGAGCAGTGAGCACTGGAGTTGGGTGTGTGAGAGGCCATGTGAGGAGGGGAGGGGCCTGCCCATTGCAGGGGAGAGGTGACCGGCTGTGGAGGTCACTGCCTCTGTGAGGCTCTGAAGCCCTGCAGTTCGCCATGTGGGAGGGGCAAGGCCTTGTCTGAAGGCAGCGGGAGTCTCTGTAGGTCCTTCAGCCCGTGTTGAGTCCAGCCTCCCGGCTCAGGACCTGGCTGTGCTGATCCTACCTGCCCTGTATCTTCACCTTTGCCTTTCCTGGTCTTCCCACCAGCAAATGTGCTCAGGACTCCCCTCTTTAAAACAAACAAAAATGAGAATACTCTCCTGCGGCCCTGTATGCTCCTGCAGAGCCTGCCTTTATACGGAATGCCCTGGCCCACCTCGGTCGTGGCATGCCCTTTGGTCTGCAGCATGCTCCCACTGCCCGCTTGCTCCTTTTGAAATCCTGCTTTCCCTGCGCTCCCAGGACACCACCGTCTAATGGCGACCCTCCTGCTGCCTCCCCACTCCCTTGGCTGGCTCATCTTCTTGTACCTGTCCTGTAGGTGTGGTGTACCTCAGCGTTCTGCCCTCGGCCCTAGGTTTGTCTCACTCTCTAACTCCAGCTTGGGCAATCCTGTAGTTGTACAGCTTCAGGACCACCTAATGCTGATACGCTACCTGGGGGCCAGACTCTCTCAAGCTCCAGAAATCAAATCTGACACCTCGCGCTATCTCACAGATATCCCAAATTCAAAATGGTGGAAAATAATGCCACCAGCCATCCCTCATATCCGCCCTGGAGTTCCCCGTGTTGGAGGGGCACCGTCATTACCCAGCAGCCCAAGCGTCAGGCCTCCCTGTCATCCTTGATTTCCTCTGCTCCCCTACCCCCCACTTCCAACCTCTATTTGAGTCCCCTCATTTTGCTGCTGGTGTCGTCTGCCCTGGTGCTGTACTGCAGCGGCCACCTCCTTGGCCCCTGCTTCCAGGCTTCCTCCCCAGTCCACACTGCAGCCAGCGTGCCTTTCTGAATGCCCATCTCATGCCAGTGTCTGCTCAGCTTACCCCCTCTGCTACCCTCACGATCCAGTCCTAACTCGGAGCCCAAGACCCTGCCGACAGTGGCTCTGCCTCTCTCCAGTTTCATCGTGTACACTCCCCCGTTCGCTCAGGCTCTGCTCAGGCCCCAGGTTCTCACTCCCCACCAGGTCGGGTCTTCCTCAGGGAAGGCTCCTCTGATCCCCCTCAAACACCGCCCCCCGGAGCCCTGAAGGCAGGGAGTGCTGTCTGTTCACCCAGCACTGGGCCTGGTACCTGACACTGCTTATGACTTTATTAATGAAAAGCGAGAGTAAGATTCTTTTGTGGATAATTTGCCATAACTTGCATCAGTGTGCGTAGATGGTGTGAGCGCACCTCATTTGTGTGTGATTTTGCTTTGTTAATATTCTCGTATCTTTTTGGTACGCCCATCCTACCTCTTCCGTGAGGGTCACCTGCTGCTTATCTTCCAGGGGAGCTAGTTATTGGCTCTGGAATGGCCTTTGATCATGCCCTCCCTCTGTCCCAGGGCCTGAAGACCCCAGGCCCTGGACAGCTCTTCGTGTCCCCTCCCCACAGGAATGGGCTGCCGGTGCGGGCCGACGGCCACCGTGTGCACCAGGCCGCGGACGGCATGCTGCTGATCCACAACTCGCGGGCTGGGGATGAGGGCTCTTACACGTGCAGCGCCTACCGCGGAAGCCAGGCAGTCAGCCGCAGCACCGAGGTGAAGGTGGTCCCACCGGGTAAGAGGGCCTACCCCCTGGGGTGCAGGGTGGGGCGCACCTCCCCAGGACATTTGCTTATTCTCCAGGATGACTGTGTGTTATGGAAGAGGGTAGGCGCTGCTGGCCCAGGGACTCTATCTCAAATTCTGGCTCATTCTGCCAGTTACTAGCAGCACAACTTGAGGCAAAGGGCTAAACTTTCCCGAGTCTCACTTTGCTCATCTGTGCAGCGGGTCTCCTCCACCACCTTACAGGGTTGTCATGTGGATGAAGGCAGTAGTGCTTATGCTGGGTGCCTGCTAAGTCCTTAGTTAAGTACCACCATTTAGACTTAACGATTTTATTTGAGAAATATGATTGACTGGAATTTCATTATAATACTTAAGGCAGACCTTTAAAATCTGTCCTTTCTAATCAGGGTGGCAAAAAGCGGTCCTATGATTGAAAAATACCTTTATAGCTATTTGACAGTATAACCCAGAGAGGGGAAGGGCAGGGATTATTATTGTTATTTTGCAAATGAGACAGATATCCAGAGTGCTTAAGTGATGTTTCCATAAGTCACACAGCTAATTAGTGGCCAAGTTGGAACTAGATCCCAGGTCCTTTGACCCCCATATTTAATGTTGTTTCCAGTAACTGGAATTTTAGTGGAAAGAGTGGAATTTTACCTGCATTATTCAGTATGATATTATAGCTTTATACTCTCTAGCACCTGCTGTTTGAGTCATTGTTACATTACCATATTTCAATAAATCCATATTGTAAGATGATTTTTTTTTTTTTTTTTTTTTTTACCGGGAGGTCCGGGGGATTGAACCCGGGTCCCTCCATATGGGAGACAGACGCCCAACCATCTGAGAAGATGCATTATTTTTCTACCACTAAGAAAAAAAATGCTGCTGCTCAAATGACACAATGCTGACAATTATGATGTGGTCCAATTAGAGATGTTAAAATGTGAAAATAACATCTCAGAATTGATGAAATAGAAACTGTGGAATTTAATGTTCAAACTCCTAAGAGTCCTGTGTTCAGATAGCCAGAGGGAACGGTGGAGAGGGAGCTCTGCTGTCCCACTCATCCCTGGCCCTGGTTTACTGGCTGTCTGAAGAGCAGAGTAGTGCCTGGGCCCAAGCCTTGGGGAGAGTGCGCCAGGCTGGGAGGTGCCAGAAGCCTTTCTGGGTGGGTCTGCCTGGATGTCCACACCTGTCATAGCTGCAGCACTGTACCTAGTGCACTGATAAACTCAGGCTGCAGGCCTGGCTGCCTCCCACCTGCTGGGCTGAGGGTGGGGACTGCAAGTGCCTGAGGTGGTTGAACTGTTGCTTAGTGAGTGGTGCTGGCATGCAGGCTTCCAATTTGTGAGCTGCTTTGGGCAGTGACTGGGACTCATATCCAGGGACCAGCCCAGTGCTTGGCACTCAGCAAGTGCTCAGATAGACACTTACGGCTGAGTGAATGGATGAATGAATGAATGAATGATGTCATTACCTTGGCAAAAACACTATATTGTAGGGGCCACATTTTATCTCTGTCATGCCCAGATATTTGATCTTGTTGCCATATGAACCAAACTCACAAGACTTGAGACTAAACCAGAATGCACATTTACTGTAAAGGGTTAAGAAGACTCGGTCATGTTTGTGATTAGCTATATACACTTCTACATGGGAAACTACAATATAACCAGAAACTTGCTTAATGATGGAGTCTGCTGGGGATCCTGATAAAGTGTGGTGGCCAAGCTAAATTGGTCTGATGGGCATCTTCACCTGCCACATGGACAGGACACTCACGGCCTCAGTCAGGCCACCTTGCTGCCATCTGCTGGATGAGCATTGCCAATTATGGAAATTTTAGAAATTTCCTGAGCTACATGCAGCCCTTCTCCTCTCTTTATATTCATTCCATTGATTTGGCCACAGATATATTCTCTCTCCCTTTATGCCCTTCTTATGCTTTTGTAGCTTGAGGTTGCATCTCTTTGCCCTATTCATAGCTTGGTGGCATAATGGAATTACAGTGTTAGCGATAGGATGGGGGCCTTGGGCTAGTTACACTCTGCTGTTAGGAATATATGAGGCACAGAAAATATTGTAGGGGTAAAACATAGAAGGTCACCTACTATAGTCCAGTCTCACGCTTGGGCAAAAAAGTACATAGTTAAGCCCTTGAATTTTAGCCATGATTATGAAAAATAGCAGGAACTATTTTAAGTGCCTGACAAACCTTAATTCATATATTCCTGCAACATTCCTAGGAAGTAAGTGCTATTAATATCTCCCTTTTACAGATGAGGAAACATCAAAAGCTTAAGTAATTTGCCCCAAGTCACCCTGGAGACTCGGGTCCAGGCAGTCTGGCTCCAGAGCCGGTGGCCTTAACCACTAGGCTGAGCGCCTGCCGGCCGCCGGGCCCTAGGATGGGCCCAGGGCTGCCAACGGCTGAAATAAAGTTGATAAAAAAGTTATCGACTAAAAAAATACACCACATATATGGCATGCCATTTATGTAAATAGAAGTAATTAGTACTCTTCATCCTCTTGTATAACTGAAAATGACTCCTTTATAAGGTCATTCACTGGTTGTCTTTTGGTTGTATTTTGGGAGGGAGAATGGGAGAGATGTAGGTAAAGCCTTCCCTAGCCCCATGAGGTTTGATTTTCTGGAAGGTGCTGCACTGGCTTAAGCTAAGCCAAGTCATAAAAACCTCTTCCAGAAAGAAAAAGGAAGTAACTACATAAAGCCCCTTCAGTCCTAAGATGAAGCAGTGGAAGGAAACTCTAACAATGATTTATAAAATGCAGAAGCTCCTACAGCTGGCAGATAAATTCTGAGGGGGAAGCTCAGGGTCAGTGTTTTCAGTGTTAACACCTATTTTCCTAACAGTCTTGCCAAATACACATTACTTTCTCTGGGAGAAGTGGAGAAATTGGGGAACTAAGTGGCTAAGATAAGCTGAGGATATTGAGGGCACAAAACTTTAAGGTTGTGGGACACCAGTAGTGAAACGGAAAACGAGCTAGTGCTTGCCACCTCAAAGTTTACTCTCCCTTCCATTCAGAGGCCTTGGTAGTTGTCATTCAACATTTCAGGCCACAATATAAGGGTAAGGAGTTAACTTCAAGAGATGTCCACTATTCTATCAACAAATATTTAGGTGTCTGCTATGGGCTATGCATTGGGCTGAGGCTG
The DNA here is from genome assembly GCA_026826555.1 of Tolypeutes matacus. Classification (NCBI taxonomy): domain Eukaryota; kingdom Metazoa; phylum Chordata; class Mammalia; order Cingulata; family Chlamyphoridae; genus Tolypeutes; species Tolypeutes matacus. The sequence goes on along the minus strand of JAKSZT010028738.1, from coordinate 620,071 downwards.
CAAATAAAAATAATGGAGGGGGTGGGAGGAGGTGGACCACTGCCTGCTAAAGTGAGGCTGGCAAATGGGTGGAAATTGTAATCCCTGGTGTAACTTGTTTATACAGGTGTTGAAAGGTTACAGGCTATCTGCCTTTTTTGAATCTAGCAATTATAATGCTGCTTTCTTTTTATTTAAGGAAATGAAATGGCAGGTGAGAAAATTCTTCCTGAGCTTCAGCAAACAGAGCTTGCCGCCACTTTCTCTCTCTCCTTTGCTTTGCAGCACCAGCTGTCCAGCCAAGGGACCCTGGCAGAGAGTGCATCGACCAGCCTGAGCTGGCCAATTGTGATTTGATCCTGCAGGCCCAGCTCTGTGGCAATGAATATTACTCCAGCTTCTGCTGTGCCAGCTGTTCTCGCTTCCAGCCTCATGCTCGTCCCATCTGGAAGTAGAGATGGAGGCTAGTTCCAGCTACTGGTTCTGAAAAATTTGTAGAGCTGGGGAGTAGGGAAGACAGACTCTTGGTCTCTTCTCTCTGACTGGCAAAAAGAGTTATCTTTAGGAGAGACTTTCAAGACCCACCAAGTGGTTAAGCTCAGCAGCAGCCTGAGCAGCCTCCTCCTGTAGTCCTTAGTAGCAATATTTGCATCTCTGATGTGACATAGGCTGCTGCTGAATTGTCAAGAAGAATCTTGTTAGATAAAGACAATCTTTACAATTTATCACACAGGGCCAGTTTGCAGTTATAAAGCAAGCTCTCAGGGCTCTCCCAGGAATTAAGGCTGGGTGGGGGGGTATGTATTGTTTCAAAGTTAACACCTGTCTGCTAAAGGGAACACCAACACCTGTTGTAAGGGCAGAATTCTTGGAGAGAACAAAATTTTTCATCTGAGGTCAAACAGTGGTCCATTGCTCTGGTCTTTCTCGCCTTTCTAGGCAGTGCAGCAACCAGTTTCAAATCCTGTCTGTATATAGGGTCAACAGTAGAATGTTTGTGAAAGGGGAATATAAGGCCTCAGTATAGGGATCTGGGATAAAAGGGCAGCGGTTGTCACTAAGATCTGAGCACGAAGTACCTGGAGAAGCTCCTTGCTCTCACTGGGAAGCTAGACCCTGAAGCCTTCCTGCAGAACCTGGCTGTGGAGGATGGTCTCAAACCCACATAGAACTGACGTGTCTGCTCTGTATAGTGACCAACAAGGAAGCTTTCCTCCTTAAGCAGGAATCTATGAAACAAAAAAATGCTGCCCCCCCCTAATTGTACTACTAATAAAAATAGCAGAGGGAGAGCAATGTGATAACAGGGAAGTGTTTCAAAAATGACTTGGGTTGGGGAAGTCATTTCTCTCTCCAAACCTCCAATTTTCCACTGCTAACACGAGGCCTGGATTCAATGAGCTTCTGAGTCCCTTTCTGTTTCAACCTTCTACAAGTTCTCCAGAGGACTGGTGGGGCCTAGTAACAAAAGTTATTGTTGGACACAGGAAAGACAGGCATGGCAGGAACTAAAGCTCTGAAAGATGATTTTTATTACCAACACACTGGCTGGAAAAGAGACAAACTGCATCATGGGTGAGTGATACTTCTCAGTCTACCTCATTTAGCAAAGGCCAGGGTCAGAGGTGTTTTTTGCTTTCTTTCCATTTCAAAGACTATTGAGGCTCATCCATCCCCTTTCATTAACCATGGCTGGTTCTGCTGTAGAAATTGGAAAATAAGGGCCACTTTCTTGGACTCCCCAATTTCTTTAACTGAACTAGAATTTGGCCTTTTGGTGTACACACTTCCGAGGAGAAGTCTAAAGTTAGCTTGCTATTTGCAGGTAGTTCTTCTAAGAACTAGTTACAGAATAGTGGGCTAAGGTTAGAGTAAGACATATAGACCAGTGGTGGTCAACTTTCCTATATATTGAGAGCTTTAAAAAACAGTCTGGGGTTCTAGTCCCCCACCCCCTGGAGGTTTTGATTAAATTGGTATGGGGTGTGGAGTGGGCACTAGGATTGTAAAAGCTCTCCAGATGATTCCAATGTTTAGCCAAAATTAATCACTGCTCTAATGCTGGGCTTCTTCGACTTGATTGCGCATGTGAATCACCGGGGACCTGCTCAAATGAAGGTTCTGATTCGGGAGGTCTGGGAGTTGAGATTCTGCATTTCAAGATACTGGTCCAAACCACACTTTGAGCTGCAAGAATCTGATTTTAGAGATGTGCTCAGGACCATCCAAAGCCTAATAGAGGAATGGAAGTATGAATCTGAAGGATATAGTAGTCCCAGTAAAGATTTTCTAGCCAGTAAACTGGGGACCTGTAGTAGCAGTAGAATGGAGAGGGAGCGAGATAAAAAAATACTAACATTTGCTAATAAAGAAAAGGGGAAAGAACAGCCCTTCATGGGCAAAAGATTCTACCATGAACATTTATTTTTGTTAAAGCAGATTATAAATTCTCATCAGTACAAATATATGTAACTTACATTTGATTGTAAGGCCAACATTTAAAAGTAAAAATGAGATGGGATCTCATGTTGCTACCAGAGGTCAAGTGGTTGCAACTAACAATGGGATTTCTTGCTAACCAAAATGGGGAGAAATGCACGCGCACACACACACACACACATACACACACAGCTAATAAAACCAGAATCCCCATTCCCACAGAACTCAGGAGGACAAAATTTAAAGGACAAAACAAAACCCACCAAACTAAGACCCACATTACAAACCAACACAGTAGCCTGTGTTCCCTTCTGAGGATATGATTATGTAATTGTCACCTTAGTGTTAAAAAAAAAAAAAAAAAAAAAAAAGGATTAACATAAGGAAATTGCAGCAATATATAAAAGAAAATACTACAAATTCTCTACACATATTTAGATGATTCCATTAAAATAATTTCATTAGAATTTCATCATAGGTTTAAAACCAAGACAATACTGCTTTCTTTTTCTTTATTTAAAACTACAACCTAATGACTGTGTTGGTCGTAAGCATGATTGTTGTTGCAATGTGCTACTTACAATGAATGATACCGAGCAAGCTAGGGATCCCGTCTACATCTCCAACCTTTCCCTTTTTTTTTTTTTTACTTCAATAGGCATCAATGATAAATCAATCTTATGTACAGTTTCTTACAGCTAACTTTTTTACCTTTGGCAAAATTACTTACAACTCATACAACTTTTTAATATTGAGAACTATTTAAAATATTCTAAATGCATAAAAATAAAGATTTTGGCTTTTTTGATATATATATTTATAATATTTATTCTGTTACTCAAAATGGAAGCTCAACTTTACTCCCAAAATATAGCTCTGCTGGGCAGTTGATGATGTGCCTTCCCTGGAATTCTAGCAGCACAGCCTGTCTCTTTCTTTCCCAGCCCAAACCCAAACCACCCTCTCCTTGATCTCTAAGAGAGGCCAGTACTACGAGGTGGCAGGTTAACGGCCTGAAAAACAAAGGGAGATTATTTTGCTTCCCATTGTGTGTTTTATATTCCAGTAAATGTGCTTTGAATACAGATTCCTGTTCAGATACTTTATCTCTCTGTTTCCAGAGATTTGTAAGAGAGTGGAGAAGAGGGTGAGAGGTACAGAGGACAACATTTCCTTGATTTCTTTAGCCTAACTGCAAGTTAGCTCTTCTCTCTGAATGGTTTTCCTCACTTTTTTCAAAATCACACCTCACAGCACTCTGTGCCTGGACTTGTTCTTTGGGACCTTTGAGATTATTGTAAAGTATACAGATGAGGAAGACAAAGTCTCCTTTGCTCCTGGGACCTCCACCGCCCACCCTTACCTAAGTATGGACAAGATATGTAAGCCATAGGGACTGCTTAAAGTTCAATTTCAAATGTCTTCTGTAAGTCACTGGAGAAAGGGTTGGTAGGGGAGGGATTAGTACGCTGCTTGGACTTGCTTTCTAGTGCGGCCCACTGTGCTTCAAAAGGATCCACTGGGCAGGTGCCTGCAGGAACCTCTGTGTGTTTGTCCCCTGAAGCCAACCTGCCATCGTCTACACCATTGAAGGCTGCAGAACCGTTGAGGTGCTGAGCAGGAGGCTTAAAGAAGGGACTGGCAGTAGCATTACTTGTCTCATACTGAGGGAATGTCTGCTGCTTGACCAGGCTGGGTGACTGATGGGGATGAGGAGCCTGAGGATGGCCTGCAGTGCCAAACACATTTACTACCATCTGGGAGGGAGTGATGCCCACGACAGGCACATTAGGGGCTGGATACGTCATCCCATTGGACATGGGATAGGACTGAGCAGGCATAAAGGCTGGCTGCAGGGGTGGGACCACACCCACGGGCACAGGCTGTGAGGTGAGGAATGCATTCCCTTGGAAAGGCGGTGCTGGCTGGGAGATGGCAGTGGATGCAGGAGGCTGGAGAACTGGCTGCAGAGGGGCTGGTGAGATCTGGGACTGCTGAGCCCGGACGTTCTTGGACACCTCTTCTAACCAGCGGTCTGCCTCAGAAGGAGTGCGTCTGTGACCAGCCTGGAAAAGACCTGGAGAGGCAGCACCAGAAGATTGACCCCACTCGGTCCCTGGAACCAACGAGATGAAAATCAAAAGAATCAGAGTCATTAGGGGCTTCTTTCCTTGCCTTATAATATTGCTTATTTGAAGGATCCTAATGGGATAGTTTGTGGTTTGGGTAGGTGGGAGGAGAATCTCCATGCACAGCTAACCAAGGCAGCTGTTTGGTGTCAGAAACTCCTCCCCAATGCCATGGCTCTTCTACAGTACAGAAACCAGCTTGCACATACTCTAAAGGGCCCAAGGGCAAAAAGAAAATAACCAGTGACCTGGCACTGCGCCTGGCCCCTGCCTAGCTTCCACACACGTCTTTCTGGTGAACTGCCTTTATTATTCTTTAAAAATTTGGGGGTTTATAGTTAATAAATGTTTAGTATAGAAAAACTAAAAGAAAAGCAAAAATATGGTGCTAAAGACTCATTTTTTTGTAGGGCTGCCATAGCAGAAGGCGGAGTCCACCCTTCCTACAGATATGTCCCACATATCACTAAATCCCGTGATGAGCTCTCTGGGGGTGGGACCCAGGAATCTGTATTGTATAAAAGCTTTACAGGTGATTCTGTTCCATAATCCTGGCTAAGAACCACTAATCTAACCTCTCGTTCCTCTCCCTCACCATCTCTTAATAGCAGTTTTACTATCAATCATAATATTAATTTTACACATTTTGCCTAAAGGGATTCCTCCCTGATTTTCACTCAGGTAAATGGTTGATTTTAGAACCAGGGTCACGAATCTGATCCCAGAATCCTCACCACCATCTGTGGCCACCTTACCCGAATGTGTGGCTGCAATTTCCTTGTTAGCAGCATCAGGGGCATGAGCCCAAGGGTTGGTTTCACGCACAGGCATTGCTACAGGTGCTAGAGCAGTATGGGCTGGCTTAGCAGCAAGCACAAGGAAGGCAGAGTCAGTGCCATTAGCTACAATGGGAGCAGACAACATCAATGGGGTTAATTCATGCAGGGTGTACATGTGATCCTGTGGAGCTGGGTCAGTCAGGCCACTGTGCAATACTGGTGTAAAAGGTAAACATAAGACAGCAAAGTTGGTGTAGGGACAACCATGCTATCTTGCAATGGATACACATACCTTCTGGCAAAGATGGAATTAGAGGTTGCAATTAAAAAGGCTGCAATGATAAAGTCAAATGTTCTAGGAAAGTATGTGCATGGGGGCAAGGAAAATGAAGCCTACAAAAACACAACTTCAAATCAAACTGAACAGAGCGGCTGTGTTGTAGGAGCAGTAAAGATCTACCTACTATAGATATAGCTGAGCCTTTGGCATCATAGAGTAGATAAGGCATTTCCCTTTTCTACCAGTTTTCCAAAAGATCAAATTATGCTAATAATAATAAAAATAATGGATAACATATCATGACTCTGTGTTATGTGCCAGGCACTATGCTAATAGTATTTACATGTATAGTTTATTTAATTCTCTCAAAAACCCTGTAAAGTAGGTGTTTTCCCTATATTACACACAAGGAATCAAACTTGGTATGTTTTCATCGGCTTAATAAACTTGTAGTTTGCTACATAGCCAATTTCGCCTCTCTCTCTTTTTGTAGAGTTTTCCCCCTAGGTAATGTTTATAATATCTCAAAGTACCTACTATTCTTTCCTTGTCTCTCTTTATTAACATCTGTCTAACCCTTGCTCTTTTTACTCCAGTTATCTATTCTATCAGTTTTTATTCCTCAGCCCTATGTCTCTATCATACAAGCATATATTGTTAGATTGTGCTTTGCTTTATTTGTACTTCACAGATACTGCTTTTTTTTTTTTTTTTTTTTAACAAACTGAAGGTTTGTGGTAGCCCTGTGCCAACCAAGTCTACCAGCACCATTTTCCCAACAGCATGTGCTCACTTCATGTCTCTGTGTCACATTTTGGTAATTCTCACAATATTTCAAACTTTTTCATTATTATATCTGTTATGGTGATATGTGACCAGAGATCTTCGAAGTTACTGTTGTAATTATTTTGGGGTGCCATGAACGGTGCCCATAGAAGATGACAAACTTGGTCTATAAATGTTGTGTGTCTTTCTGACTGCTCCACCAACTGGCTGTTCTCCAGTCTCTCTCCCTCTCCTGAGCCTCCCTATTCCCTGAGACACAACAATATTGAAATTAGGTCAATTAATAACCTTAAAATGGCCTCTAAATGTTCATGTGAAAGGAAGAATCTCACATCTCTCACTGTAAATCAAAAGCTAGAGATGATTAACCTTAGTGAGGAAGGCATGTTCAAAGCTGAGATAGGCCCATAGCTAGGCCTCTTGTACCGAACAATTAGCCAAGCTGTGGTTACAAAAGAAAAGTTCTTGAAGGAAATTAAAAGCGCTACTCCAGTGAACACACACAGATGATAAGAAAATGAAATAGCCTTATTGCTGATATGGAGAGTTTTAGTGGTTTGAGTACAAGATCAAACCAGCCACATTCCCTTAAGCCAAAGCCTAATCAAGAGCAAGGCTCTAACTCTCTTCGATTCTATGAAGAATGAGAAAGGTGAGGAAGCTGCAGAAGAAAACTTTGAAGGTAGCAGAAGTTGGGTTCATAAGGTTTGAGGAAAAAAGCATCTCCCTAACATCAACGTACAAGGTGAAGCAGCAAGTGCTGATGTAGAAGTTGCAGCAAGTTATCCAGAAGATCTAGCTAAGATCATTGATGAAGGTGGCTACACCAAACAACAAATTTTCAATGTAGATGAAGCAGCCTCCTTTTGGAAGAAGATGCCACCCAGGACTTTCATAGCTAGAGAGGAGAAGTCAATGCCTGGCTTCAAAACATCAAAGGACAGGCTGACTCTCTTGTTAGGGACTAATGCAGCTGGTGACTTTAAGTTGAGTCAATGCTCATTTAGCATCCCGAAAAATCCTAGGGCCCTGAAGAATGATGCTAAATCTGTGCTTTATAAATGGAACAACAAAGCCATGGTGACAGTACATCTGTTTACAACATGATTTACTGAATATTTTAAGCCCACTGTTGAGACTTGCTCAGAAAAAAAGATTCCTTTCAAAATATTACTGCTCATTGACAAAGTACCTAGGTCACCTAAGATTTCTGATGGAGATGTACAAGGAGGTGAATGTTGTTTTCATGTCTACTAACACAATATCCATTCTGCAGCCCAGGGAACAAGGAGTCATTTTGTCTCTCAAGTCTTATTATTGAAGAAATACATTTTGTAAGGCTATAGCTGCCATAGACAGTGATTCCTCTAATGGATCTGGGCAAAGTCAATAGAAAATCTTCTAGAAATGAGCCACCATTCTAGATGCCATTAAAAACATTCATGATTCAAGGGAGAAGGTCAAAATATCAATATTAACAGGAGTTTGGAAGAAGTTGATTCCAACCCTCATGGATGACTTTGAGGGATTCAAGATGTCAGTAGAGAAGAAAACTGCAGATGGGGTGGAAATAGCAAGAGAACTAGCCTAAAGATGTGACTGAGTTGGCGCAATCTCATGTTAAAACTTTAGATGTTCACAGGAGCATTATTCACAATTGCCAAAAGATGGAAGCAACAGATGAATGGATAAAATGTGGTATATATACACAATAGAATATTATTCAGCCTTAAGAAGGAATGAAGTTCTGATACTTATGACAACATGGATGAAACCTGAAGACATCATGTTGAGTGAAATACGTCAGACACAAAAAGAATAAATATTGCATGATCTCACTGATTTGAAATAATAAGAAGTGAGCTCATAGAGTCAGAATCTAGAATATAAGTTAACAGGGGACAGAGTGGAGAGGGAATAAGAAGTTAAGACTTAAAACGTACCGGGCTCCTATTTGGAATAATGGAAATGTTTTGGTAATGGACAGAGGTGATGGTAGCACAACACTGTGAACACAATAAACAGCATTGAAATATATATCTGAATGATTAAAAGGGGAAATGTTAGATCGTCTATATGATAACAGAATAAAATTAAAAAAAAAAAATCAATGGAACTACACTACATAGTGAACACTAAGTTCACTTTAATTGTACAATTATAAAAATGCACTATCATCAGTTGTAACACGTTCCATAACAATGAAAGGTGGTGGTGGTGGGGTGGTGTATGGGAATCCTATATTTTATACATGATTGTTCTATTAACCCACTTCTCTAATAAATGAGGAGTTGCTTCTTCTGGATGAGCAGAGAAAGTAGTTTCTTGATGGAATCTACTCCTGGTGAAGATGCTGTGAACATTGTTGAAATGACAACAAAGGATTTAGAATATTACATTAACTTAATTGATAAAACAGTGACAAGATTTGAGAGGACTGACTTCCAATTTTGAAGGAAGTTCTGGTGTGGGTAAAATGCTATCAAACTGCATTGCAAGCTACAGAGGAATCTTTCGTGAAAGGAAGAGTAAACTGATATGACAAACTTTGTGGTCGTCTTATTTTAAGGAACTGCCACAGCCACCCCAACCTTCAGCAACCACCACTGTGTTCAGTCAGCTGTTGTCAACATTGAGGCAAGACCCTCCACCAACAAAAAGGTTATGACTCGCTGAAGGCTCAGATGATGGTTAGCATTTTTTAGTAATAAAGTATTTTCCAATTAAGGTATGTACTATTTTTTTTAGACATAATGCTTTGCACACTTAACAGACTACATTATAGTGTTAATGTAACTTTTATATGCACTGGGAAACAAAAAAATTCGTGTGACTCGCTTTATTGTGATATTTGCTTTATTGCAGTGGACTGGAACTGAACCCACAATATCTCTGAAGTATGTTTGTATATAATATGGAGCAGAAGAGGAGGCACCTTCCACTGTTCTCTACTATAATCGTTCCTCTTCAGGACTGGGAAACCTTGCTGGGTGGTGGTACTATTTACCTAGCGCTTGTTTCAAAGCCTATCTCACCCATAGACTGAAAGCCCCTTACAGACAGGGAAATGACCATGTTCTATTCAATTTTGTACACCCAGTGTCTAGTGAACAGGCACAGAGTCAGTAGAATGTCAAGGTACTATATTCAGAAAGATCTGGGTTTAAATCCTGGCTGTGTGACTTTGTACAAATTAACTTCTCTGAGGCTTGTTTTATTTTATCTGTAATGCCTACCTCAAAGGGTGGTTGTGGGAATTAAATGAGATAATGCATGAGTCCTTACCAAAATGTGCAGGCACTGTGGTAAGGACTCAACAAATTATATCTATTAATATGGGTTTATAAATACTTGTTAGAAGAAATGGAAAGTTGTTTTGTGCACATGACCATAAAGGTTTATTTTAAAAATGAGATTCCCTGGAAGAAAAGCTTGTAGTAACTGCCTCTAAAAGGAGTGGAATACTGTCTCTGCAGCACAACTTGAATGCTCTGGTTCTTTCTCTGAGCTATTTCTCAAAAGAAATGGCACTCAAATTCTAAAGCAAGACTAATTTAAAGGTCTGCAATTTAAGTTACATGAACTCTTCACTGACCTCTGAGTCAATACCAACTGTTAAACTCAGTATCTCAGAAAACAAGCATTTTAGTAACTCTTCAATGCCACAAAGGCAACTTTTAGGACACTTGTTATAGAAGATGAACTAAGAGCCAATAAAGGCACTTTTTTCTTTCTGAGCCTCTTATGGCAAGGGTAAAGACTAGGTGAGTCCATGGTTTCTCAACCTCGGCACTACTGCCATTTTGGGCTGGATAATTCTTTGCTATGGAGGCTGTCCTATGTATCAAAGAATGTTTAAGCAGATCTCTTGCCTCTCCTCACTAGGTGCCAGCAATATCACTTTCACCCCAAAGTTGTGACACCCCAAAATGTCTCCAGACAATGCCCAAGTCCCCTGCCAGAGTTGGGGGTGGGCCTAAACTGCTTCCAGTTGAGATCCACTTCCCTAGAGAAAAACATAACCCTAGGGGGTAAGTTACAACTGACCCCACAGAAATAAAAAGAATCATAAGAGGATATTATGAGAAACTACATGCCAACAAACCAGACAACCTAGATGAAATGGACAAATTCCTAGAAATGCACAACCAATCTAAACTGACGCTACGAGAAATACAAGAACTTAACAAACCAATCACATTTAAGGCGTTTGAATCCGTCATCAAAAATCTCCCTGCAAGACAGTGGCCACTGGAGGTGCTGAAGTTAGGGACAGGGAAAAAGAGGTGTAATATGGGGGCATTTTCAGGACTTGGAATTGACCTGGATGACACTGCGGTGACAGATACAGGCCATTATATGACCTGCCATAGCCTACAGAATTGAGTGGGAGAGTGTAAACTACAACCTAAACTCTAATCCATGCTTAGTGGCAATGCTCCAAAATGTGTTCATCAATTGCATTGAATATACCACACAAATGAAAGAAGTTGTTAATGTGGGGAAAAGTGGGAGGTCTGGGGAGTGGGGCATATGAGAATCCCTTATATTTTTTTATGTAACAATTTATGTAATCTAAGTATCTTTTAAAAATAAATATAAAATATATATATATATATATATAAAAAATCTCCCAGCAAAGAAAAGCCCAGGACCAGATGACTCACAAGTGAATTCTCCCAAGCATTTCGAAAAAAATTAATACCAATCCTGTTTAAACTCTTCCAAAAAACTGAAGAGGAGGGAAAATTACCCAATATATTTTATGAAGCCAATACCACCCTAATACCAAAGCCAGATAAAGATATTACAAGAAAAGAAAATTACAGACCAATCTCTCTAATGAACATAGATACAAAGATTCTCAACAAAATACTTGCAAATCGAATCCAGCAGCATATCAAAAGATTTATAGGGGGGCGGATGTGGCTCAAATGGTTGGGCGTCCGTCTGCCATGTGGAGGGACCTGGGTTCGATCCCCGGGACCTCCCGGTAAAATAAAATAAAATAAATAAATAAAATAAATATATAGAAGGAGCATGGGCTGCCAGGCTCTGTGTGCCGCTGAGCTGTCGGGCCCCGGGAGCCATGCAGCAGGATGATGATGTAACAGGGGAGAGACAAGATGAGATGCTCCGAAAGCTCCAGAAGCCAGGAGCTGAGGTGGCGCAGGCAGCAGAATACCTCTCTCCTACATTGGAGGTCTCCAGGATCGAATCCTGGTGAAGACTGGAGGAGGAGGATGAGAAGAGACAGCAGGAAACAGACACAGAGAACTGCCCAGCGAATGGACACAAAACAGCAAATGGGGAAGGGGGGGTTTAAAATGGATAAAGTAAACAAATAAATCTTAAAAAAAAAAAAAAAAAAAAAAAGATTTATACATCATGACCAAGTGGGATTTATTCCTGGTATGCAAGGCTGGTTCAACATAAGAAAATCAATCAATGTCATATATCACATTAACAAATTGAAGGAAAAAAAACATAACCCTAGAACCAATTCTGATGACTGTTCCTTCCAGAAAACTGACTGGATATTTTAACTCATATTTGCAAATAAAGCAGTTGGCTGGGACTATAGATGCTCCTTATAGAATAGGATGAAAGGAGGATATGATCATGCAAAACAAGGAATGCCGGACACCTTAGGAAGCAAGAAGGGGAAGAAAGCACAAAGACATTGTCAAACAGAGAGATTAATGAGTCTTACTAATTCTTGGGAAGCTGAGAATGCCAAGTAAATGAGCAGCATAATAAAAGTACTAGTTTCAAAGAGAACAGCTGAGCAGACAAGATGGCACCAACCTTGAAAGGCAGGAGACTGTGGTGCCACCACTGTCAATGGTTTGGTCATTGGGGCGGATGAGAAGGGGTCCTCGGAGGGTGCGCTGAAGGCATTAGTGATCTGTGAGCACAGGGAGCTGATGCTCTCTGCTTCCCCTTCTACCTCTGGCACTGTAAAAACAAACAGAAATGGGCTCCAGACAGAAAAACAGAATAATCTGAAATATAACTAACGTATGATACAAGGTGAGATTTTATACTGCATCCTTTATGTGGTGAAGAAAAGGGTTCAATTAAATGTCAGGTATGACTACAAAAGCAACTTCAAAAATTTGCTGACTACAATTTTCATTGGTTTTTCAGATAGGAAAGTATAAAATGTCAACAATTTGCAGGAGAAGGTACGTCTTCTTCCCCTGCAAATCTACAAATTTCTTTATTTCCTCTCCTGTGTGACACTATTGAGAATTTTGCATTCTCTTTTTGTGCCAAGATGTTCAACTAAGTAGCTCTTTCTAGAAGACATCTTTAATCTGTTTGCTTTCCAAACAGTTCCCTAGGCTGGGGCCTGAGTTAAGTTCTGGAGCCATTTAGTGATTTTATTAGAAAAATGGGTTAATGTCAGGGGCACCAGTGGATGCTCAGTGCTTTTTTCTGTAATAAACTATGATAATGTCATCACTCTCATTTTTTCTCCAAAGTCTCTGGTACCAAGTATTTAATTTATGACAACAGTATAAAGTGAAATAAGGCCCGAGATTCTAGAAACTTTGCTCTTAATATTGATTCTGGGATATTTTTGTGTCACTGAGAAAGCTAATTATGTGTGTTGAATCTTTGCTCATTTGTAAAAAGAGAATAGTTTTTGCTCCCAAGCGGCCCAAGAGAGATTGAAAACGAAGTACTTGAAGTATCTAGAATTTCAATTTTTTATAGAAGTTGAGCCCAGAAAGATCCTCACTAACCCTCTAGTCCAACTGTTCTTTAGGCCTAGTTTCATCTGTCAAAACAACTTAGCTCTCAGCAGGAGTGCCCTCTTGAAATAGTGTTTCCTCAGATCCTGTTACAGCAATGATTCAACAGGTCTTAGAGGGAAGTAAAATAAGGCCCAGTAAAAGCGCTGACAGATCTGATACTTTAGCTCCAGATCTTATGATGAGGATAGAGCTACCAGGACTGGCTCAACTGCACAGACACCACACAGAGGCCATGTGGCAGTTCTGAAAGGTAATGAATATGCAAGCCCACTGTCTCTGATGAACAACAGATCTTCAATTTATACAGGAGTCAACCAGCCACAAGGACAATGACCATTTATCCATTTCTTTTGTTACATCTGACAGTAATGCTATTTAACTGTATGTGTTTCTCCAAAGCCTCTTTAAATTAATTCCCTGCTGGGTCCCAAATGTCAGAAAAAGACTAGAAACTTGAGACTCTTGATGTTTGGAAGCAGGGTGACTGAGAGGTAGTACATTTACATCAGAACAAACCACTGACATTGCAAACCAGGCTAGAAATTCTCATCATGACTTTGTCACCTATTCGCTGAAAAGAAACTAGTGGTTCACACCCCCCTCCGTGGACTTTAGTTTTCTCCTATGGGGAAATGACACAAGATGCAACTACCAACCAGCCTCAGAGAGAGGAGAGTGGCTAGTCTGATGGAAACGATAATGCTTCAGTGCTTGAGCGCCCAGTCAGGTGGATGCTGCATTACCTGCATTTTTGATAGGGAAATCAGTCTTCCTCTGCATAGTGGAAGGCAACTCATTGATGCGCAGGGATAGTTGGCGTTTAAAGGGTGACATCTTCTGGCTAAGAGCGGGAAATCCTCGGAAAGAGCCTTGGCGGGCAAGTTGTTCAATTGGAGCGTGCCGGCGTGGGATGGCATGAGGATTGTTCATCTCCAGAGAGGCAGTGGCATCCGAAGTGGGAGAGGTGGGAGAGGACGGGGATGGAGCAGTGTTGCCCGGGGCCACTGATGAACCAGCAACTGTCTTTTCTGTTTCAGCTTAAGAAAGTAAAGAGAAAGAAGATCATAGCAATGTCTTTAAATAATTTGTGCTTACATAGCTAAGGAACTCAAAAACTATCCTAGATCTTTAATGGCTCTTGCTTCTCATAGAAATCAGATTCATCAGAATTAAAAATTTGTTCCATGGGAAGCCAGTGTAGCTCAATGGTTGAGTGCCAGCTTCCCACATACAAGGTCCCAGGTTCAATCCCTAGCCCCAGTATTTCATAAAAAATAACAAAAAAAATTTTGTTCCAGGATACTGACTGTCCCAATTTTGTTTTAAACATGGGGAAATATCTTTGCAGTTTCTTCAGTTGCACTCTCAGCTTCCCCAGATAGCTTAACATAACAGAAAGTGTAAAAAATTTTAAGCTACTAAACTAGCCATTCTAAAGGAAGGCATTCTGGGAAGATTTTCAGCTTTGTTCTTGAGGTCTTCATATATTGCTAAGATGTCCCTGATAGCTTCAAAATATTAACCTACTAGGAAAAACTGCATTAAATAAACACACATTGTAGTAGTACAGATGTGTACCTTTCTTGGCATCTTGGATTTGTTTCATGATCTCCTCTCTTTCTGCTTGTTCAGTAGCTGTTGTAACACGGAATGATCCTTCTCTTGTAAAAGTGGTCCGGCTGGCATCAAAAGTAGCAGTCACTCCACATTCCTTCTCCCGCTTCTGCTTACGTTCTAAACAGGCTGCAAAGGCACAGCCCACTGCATGGCTCAGTCGTTCACCCTATACATAACCAGGTTTTAAAAACATTTTTTAAAGTTACAATACCAACAATCATGAATTAGCTTAGGTCATCAATAAGTCTGTTATTATACAAGGCAAAATGTTACAACTCCAGATTGGAATTAGGTTTTCCTATATTATTATGCTATTACTAAAATGGTAATAATGCCTGTGATACTTTAATTGTACACACTGTTGCAGGCCTTGTATAAAGTGATCACCAGCAATCTGTGCTTCTGTGAGCAGCCACTGACCTCATCACTCAGACTCGCTGTCATGTTATCTCTGGCCAGCAGTTTAGGAGACACTGTGGTTCAAGGTTCTATGCCCGGGAAGCGGCTGTGGCTCAATCAGTAGGGCTCCCGTTTACCATATGGGAGGCCCCGGGTTTGGTTCCCGGCCCTGGGCCTCCTGGTGAAGGCAAACCCGCCTGCCCGCACGGCGTGGTTAGCTGACCCAGCGAGCACAAGCAGCAAGGGGGGGGATAAATGAATAAATAAATAAAATCTTTAAAAAAAAAAAAAAAAAAAAAAAAAGGTTCTATGCCCACAGTTTTCACCTGCAAACTGCCATTTGCTCTTTAGGGAAGACAGTGGAATACTTACCAAGCATTTCTAAGAAATCATTTAATTGGCAGTGCAAATTTCAGGAGCTTAAGTACACTGTCAACATAGAAAACATAACATGTCTAGGAGAAAAGGTACAAACTTAGAAGTTCTGATGAATAAATACAACCCCAGTGATGAAAGGGCAAAGGAAAATTTTGCTGTCTCCCCTTTCTGAATGCTCTCCCCTCTTAAACAACTTTCCCCATTTTAGGCCCTCAAGTGTTTTCAGGCCTTCTCCACTTACAAAGCAATTAAACAGATAAAAGTGGTTTGTTTGCGTGCATGAGATTATATAAACTAAACACTGCCTTATAGATACATGAGATTACCTCAGAGTTAGTTTAATAAATTCAATGGATTATTTTTACCAGGCATTATTTGTATTTTAGACCATACTCCTAATTGTGGAATAAAAATATAAAAAAGATGGTGTGATAGGTATTAGGACCTTTTTATTTTATTTTATTTTATTTTTTATTTTTTATTTTTTTAAAGATTTTATTTATTTATTCATTTATCCCCCCCTGCTGCCTGTGCTTGCTGGGTCAGCCAACCACGCCAAGCGGGCGGGCCTGCCCCCACCAGGAGGCCCCATATGGTAAACGGGAGCCCCACTGATTGAGCCACAGCCGCTTCCCCAGGACCTTTTTAAAATGTTATTTTTAAATAAGGTGTGGCCAACTGAATCAGGGTGGGTCTTAATCCATATTATTATCAGCCTTAAAAAGAGAGCTGGGAAGTCACAACAGAGAAGTCAGAGGAAGCCAGAGGGAGGGTCCAGAAGCCAGAAGTCAGCAAAAACTGCACTGAGAGATTCCGTGTGATAGGAGGCAAGCCAGCACTAGAATGCTACAGACTTTGGGGAGAAAGCTTTCCTTGCTGATGTGTTGATTTTGGACTTCTGGCCTCAAAACTGTGAGCTAATAAATGTTTGTTGCTTAAGCCAAATCACTGTATGGTAGTTGTCATAGCAGCCATCAGTAATGGTGAGAAGAGATACTGGGGAAGAAAGCCCTTTGTGGTAGTCTCAAAATCACACCATGTAGGCAGCTGCTCCTGCACATGCTTCTGAACAAATAATTTTACTTTGGACTTATAGGATCTGATGTCATAAAGTAAGGTAATGTTTGAAGTGCTTTTATCCCTAATATTTTACATGACTATAGGCCGTTTACTGCTTATTTAAAGACTGTCAGACAAATGAGTTTCCATTTAATTTCCAAGTAAGATGATAGGCATCTAGGTGTTAAAGCATGAAATAGGAGGAGGGAGTACAGAAAGATTTTTATAATCTGTTTGCATTTGAATACAGCTCACTTCCAGGGACAGAGCTGCAGGCAAAGGAGGCTTATTATTTCTCATAGGCCTTCAGCAGTGGTTTTCAAAGAGTGATCCCCCAACCAGCATCAACAACATCACCTGAGAACTTGTAAATGCAAATTCTAAAGCCCCACCCCAGGCCCACAGAACCCACTGAATCAAAATCTCTGGGGGTGGGGTCCAGCAATTAGGGTTTTTTTTTTTTTTTTTTAAAGATTTTATTTATTTATTCACTTATCCCCCCCCTGCTGCTTGTGCTCACTGGGTCAGCTAACCACGCCACACGGGCGGGCTTGCCTTCATCAGGAGGCCCTGGGAACCGAACCCCGGGCCTCCCATATGGTAAACGGGAGCCCTACTGATTGAGCCACAGCCGCTTCCCGCAATTAGGGTTTTAACAAGCCCTCCAGGTGATTCTGATACACAGGAACCACTGGCCTAGAGGATTCAAACAGCCTGAAGGACTATGAGTTGACAATAAAAGTTATAAAATTAGCATAGGGAAACTCTTGAACTCTTTGGATTTTGTGAGTGTAATGACAGCAAAATACGTTGCCTATGTGACTTTCTTAGGTCTGAGAGACAGGAAGAAAGAGTAGTTTGATTACTTCAACTCATTCTCAAAGCACCTACATTAAACCAAGTAGGAAAAGCTTTACCAATATTAGGTACTGTTTTTGGAGTAGCTATCATGGACCAGACCCTAGCTAGGTGTGCTTATATTAACTATTTAATTTAGTCTTCACAACAATTATCTCCACTTTATAGAAGTGGATATAAAGACTTAGAGATAATATTAAGTAACTTGGCTCTAAATCCCACAGCTAGTAAGAGCCAGAGCCAGGATTGAAACCCAGACCTGATTCCAAGCCTAAGGTCTTAACATCTGTTTATATTACTGCCTCAAAGAGCTTTAAAAAATCTTTTGCTCAGTTTTAGAGCACCACCACCATTTCCAGATTAAGCCTCGGCAATGGCTTTATTGTGTTGTAGACTTATTCTGCCTGGAGTTTTAAAAAACTCAGAAATAACTTGCATACACAATGCTATACTCTAGCATCATCATCCAAAAGACTTGACTTTGATGTCAATTCTAGATAATTTACATGCAGGATAAAATTATTCTTCATTTTTTTTTAAGTTTTCTTTTTATTTACTTATTTATCCCCCCCTTGCTGCTTGTGCTCTCTGTGTCCATTTGCTGTGCGTTTTTCTGTGTCTGCTTGTCTCCCTTTGTTGGGTCATCTTGCTGTGTCAGCTCACCGCGCCGTGCAGGCCGGCTTGCCTTCACCAAGGAGGCTCCGGGAATCGAACCCAGGGCCTCCCATATGGTAAACAGGAGTCAACCAATTGAGCCACAGCCGCTTCCCTATTCTTGAGTTTTAAATAAAAATTTCTACCATATATAGTTCATGGTAACATAATTTAAATATTTCTTTTTTTAATTAACTGAAAATATACTCCAACTCAATTCTTTCATTTGTAACAGAATTTCTTAGCAAATAAATGAACAGGTACCTTCCAAATGCCAATATCTTTTACCCAGATGACCAGCAAACAAATTCATTAAGAATACTGAAAATAGCTCCAATAATGGAAGCTTCTGAATAAAGTTGTAACAACTACCTTGACCACAGTATTTTTATTTCCTTTAACAGAACACCTTGACCCAGAATCTCACCCTATCATCTTGTTCTGGGTTGCAGGGTCACACAGAGTGTAAACTGTGTGATAAAAGAAGAGAAAGGAGGCTAGCCTCCAGATGCAGCTGCAGCAGCATGTGCTTGTTAAAAATGTAGTGGAAACTGCTCGGATGAAACCCCCAAGGTGCTTTAATTGACAATAGTTATGATGAAATACATATTGTTGGACTCACCGTATCCTTGACAGCCATGAAACAATGGCAGATCCAGCGCCGAGTGGTGCCATCACGACATATGTAAGAGAAGGCTCTATCAAAGTTCCTATCTGGAGCACAGAAAGAAACTTTTTCTATTGTCTGGTCAACTATGAGGTCCTAGAAAAAGGGAAATAGAAAGGAGAGGACTTATGAGGTTATTTAAGCTTATCAGAAAAGACACAGGGTGCTCATTTCACAACACAGAATCCTCATGTCATTCCATAGCCTATTGTGGAATGAATATACTTTTATTTTTATTTTATTTTATTATTATTATTTTTAAAAGATTTTATTTATTTATTCATTTATCCCCCCCTTGCTGCTTGTGCTTGCTGGGTCAGCTAACCACGCCGTGCGGGCGGGCTTGCCTTCACCAGGAGGCCCCAGGAACCGTACCCGGGGCCTCCCATATGGTAAACGGGAGCCCTACTTTTCAGAGTAAGGTGTTGGTGCCCAAGTTCTCTCTAATGGTGAGCATGCATGCTTATTTGATTTCCTTTCCTCTTTTCTTCAGAATCATTATGAATGACTGGATCATTATATACTCAATTTATTTCAATCGCAGTTATTCTTTTTTAATGCTTAAGTCATTCTATCTTTAGCTAGTGGGAGTGACTTTACATGTCCCTTTGACATGACTCCAATATCTTTTGATAGCTTTCTATCATTTTCTGGCCTAATATGATGCCCCAGGCTCATTTTTCACATTTTCACAGCTATTCCTTTAAGGAACTCTGGTTCCTTCTGGTGGAGAGTGGAATCAGAGACTGCAGTCTGAGTATGAAAGGTGCTTATTGCTACTAGTTGTAATTGTTTTTAAATCTTTTCAATGGACATTCATATTTTTGAATGGAAAAAACCCAATACCATGAGTTCTTACTAATATTTCTAATTCAAAGTTAACACTGCATGGTTTTTATTTTAATCTTTACTTGTATTTCTTTTCTTTTACACTGAAAATCTTGGCTCCTAACTTTAGCATAACTATCTTATATAAACAATAATTTTTTTAAAACCAATTTTATTGGTACATATTAATAAAGCATACAATTCATCCAAAGTGTACAATCAATGGTATCTGGTATAATCACATAGTTGTGCATTCATCACTTCAATCATTATTAGAGTATTTTCATTATTTCTTTAATAATAATAAGCAAACAAATAAACAAGAAAATTCTTCACCTCTCAATCTCTCTGTTTCCCCTGCTGTACATAGCTGCTATTTCTGGCTATTCTTGCTTATTTATTTATTTGTTTGTTTGTTTTATTGAGACATATTCACATACCATATGATCTAGACAAAGTGTATAATCAATGGCTTTTAGTATAATCACAACGTTGGGCTTTCATCATCACAAAAAATTTTAGAACCATTTCATTACTCCAAAAAAGAACAACTTCACCCTCTTAGCATGCCTTCTCCAGCCCTACATACCACTAATCTAATTTCATCTTTATAAACTGATTTATATTTACATTTATATTAATGTAACCATAAAAACAATAGTCTTAAAATAACATCAATATATTACTAACTATAAGATTACTGAATGGAGTTTAAGATTTCTTTGCAACTCTATTTGTCCTTAGAAGATATTTCACTGAAGATAATCATTCAGTTCATTAGTCATTTTAAGTAATTCTTTCTTTCTGTGCAATTATGTCATTGGTTAATTCATTATCTGATCATTTTGTTTTGAAATTTATGAATTACTTTTTATTTTATTTTTTACAATTCTCTGGGTTAATTTCTAAAAAAATTGTGGTAACATATATAACATAAAAGTTCCCACTCTGGGAAGCAGCTGTGGCTCAATTGGTTGGGCTCCCGTTTACCATATGGGGGGCCCCGGGTTCGATTCCTGGGACCTCCTGGTGAAGGCAAGCTGGCCCATGCGGCACGGTGAGCTGATGCAGCAAGATGACTCAACAAAGGGAGACAAGCAGACCCAGAAAAACGCAAAAGCAAGTAGACACAGGGAGCACAAGCAGCAAGGGGCGGATAAATAAATAAATAAAAATAAATCTTAAAAAAAAAAAAAAAGTTCCCACTTTAACCACTTTTGAATATACAATTCAGTGATAATTATTTTGACAATGTTGTGCTACCATCACCATCAAACGTCATCAAAACTTTCCCATCATTCCAAAGAGAAACTGAACCAATTAAGCATTATCTCATGCTTTTCTTTTTGATTGAAATTTATTTTTAAATTTATAAACATTTACATGTTCCAAAGCTAAAAACTATATTCAGAAAAATCTCATTTCTATCCCTATAACTTGAATAGTATCAATCTACCTATGGGTAGCTATTTTTAATTTAGTTTTTGGTCTATCTGCAAAATAAGCAAATATATATGACATTCATGTATTGACTTCCTTTCTTACACAAATTAGCACAACATATATACTATTCTGTACCTTACTTTTTCTCAATAACAATACTTTTGTGGGTTGAATTGTGTCTCTCCGAAAAGATATGTTCAAGTTATAACCCACAGTTACCTGTGATATGACCATATGTGGAAAGAGGGTCTTTGTAGATGTAATTAACTAAGGTAAGATTGTACCGCATTAAAGTGACAGATGTTCAAGTGATGCGACTATGAGCCAAGGAATGTCTGGAGCTACCAGAAGCTGAAAGAGGCAAGGAAGATCCTCCTCTAGAAGCTTCAGAGGGAGCATGGCCCTGCCAGCATCCTGATTTTGTACTGCTAGTATCCAGATCTGTGACACAATAAGTTTGTGTTGTTTTAAGCCACCTAGTTTGTGATACTTGTTATAGCAGCCCTAGGAAACAAATACACAAATACGAATTCCAGTGAATTTTTAATTTTAGATACTGTATTTTTCAGTACTGGAATTTCCATTTGGTTCTTTTAAAACTTTTTTTACTTTATTTTTAATTTTAAAAATTTTTTTGAGGTACTGGAGACAAGGGATTGAACCCGGGACCTGGTATGTGGGAAGCTGATGCTCAACCACTGAGCCATATTGGCTTTCCTTAGTTTTCCGTTTGTTTGCTTGTTTGTTTTTTTGTTTTTAGGAGGCACTGGGGACTGAACCCAGGACCTTGCATGTGGGAAGCAGGCCCTCAACTGCTGGAGCCACATCTGCTCCCTACTTTATTTTTTATTTTTAGAGAAGTTTTAGATTTACAGAAAAATTACACAGAAAGTGCAGAGAGTTCCTATATCACCCCCTTCACACACACATAGTTTCCATTTCTCTGCTGCCATTCCCTATCTCTTCATTTAACATAAGCATATTTTCCTATACATCACTGAGCATAGTTATAATAGCTGCTTTAAATCTTTGTTAATTCTAACATCTGGGTTGTCTCAAGGTTGGGTCTCTGTTAATTCCCATTTCTTTATGAGAATGAGCCACATTTTCCTGTTTCATTATATGTTGAGTAATTTTGTATTGCACTATGGACACAATATGTTATGTTTTGTTTTTAGCAGGCAGTTAACTTGATTGTACCTAAATGGAAAACTGTCTTTTGGACAGTAGCTCAAATCTCATTTCAATTTTTACATCCTTAGCTGGGCTGTTTGGAGTTTTCCCTGTACAAGCATGGTTAAGGGGTCAGCTGGGATTTGGGCAGAATTTATACCCAGAATTTGGGGCTTCCCTCTTTGTCTCTTATTTCTAGCATTTCTGTTGTAACTTTCTAGTGGCTACTGTTACGCCAAATGCTGTCTCCTGGTTCTTCAGATCAAAAAGACAGATTTCTATTGGAGTTTTAGCTATCCTTTATGGTAGAGATTAGGGCTTGTCTTTAGGCAAGAAGCTGTGACATGGGAAAACCACTCAGGGGAATTTCCTTCTTCCAAGCATTGACTTCCCTTCAGAATCTGATTTGGGCTATTTCCTAGCATCTTCAAATAATTGTTTTGTTTTTGAATTGTCTAGAGTTTATAGATGTTTTCAGAAGAGTCAGTCCAATAGAAGCTAACTCAGCCATGACTAGAAGAGAAACCTATTGAAGCCAATTTTTAAAAATTGTACTTCTTTGTTTTCTTTTTAATAATATAAATTTCACTTTATGATCATTTCAATCACATTTTCCATCCACAATTTAATTAATTTATCCCTTTTTCTAAGAAACCATCCAAGAGGTACTATAATTTTAAGTAGGAACACCATCAAAACCAGGGTGGACATGTATGGGGAGATGGGAAAGAAAGACAATTTGACATAACTTCTTGCTCAAGGGTGGGCTAGTCAAAAGTCCACGGTAAATTTGTATAGGGGATCAGGGCATGGCTTTATCATAAACACTGATCCTAACTTGTTTTATTAGTATTAGCTTCTAGGTAAATATAAATGTGGAAACACAGGTCCTAGGGTCATGAATCACTAATATCTCCTCAATGTGGAAAGAACTAATGACTATCAGTGCTGTATGTGGCCACTAGGGGGTAACATCACTTTCCAATTATTGTAGAAAACAGCCTCATACAAATTCATACAAAACACTAGTGAAAAACACATAAATTCTTAAAAATAAGCTAATAAGTGGTGGTGGTTTCCAACAGTAATGTACATTTAAGACAACTGCTTCTCTTGAACTTAAAGCAGCTTTAGATAGAAGGTCAAAAGTACTTATATTCAGCTCTATTAATTACTTAAAATTTATCAGGCAATTTATCCATCAAATTGCTCTTTATCTGCCAGACTTTTACCCCTTCCAATGACATCTGAGATTATTTGAAAAATTGCTTTTTGTTAAAAATTTTCTTGACTCTGATCAGGCCTCTCAGGAAATTTAACTAATGATTAAATGCACTTATGTAACAATTTATGCCTTACTTACGCTTTTAGGGTCACTTTCTCTCTAATGCAAAAAGTTACCTATGATTTGAGATATTGTATGGATTCTAAATAAATGATAACCAGATGAACCATTTACTGGTTCTTTAGATTTGACTTAAATTGACTTTTCAGTTAAATATCATGTTACTCAGTTCAAATATTACTTTCTAAAATACAGTGTTTTATTAAGGAACAAGAAGAAATTTCAGATGTGGTCCATATTCCTTTACATAAAATCTGTGGGAGTAAATTAAAAAAAAAATTTGTAAAGACAAAAATAGAACTCAGATCCTAACGTTAAATGCTAATACTTACTATATTAAACATGCTATGTCATGTAAAACTGTCAAGAAAAATCTCTTCTATTTTTCATAAGGTTAATCAGTAACTAATTGGATTTCTGATTGTTAAATAGTCTCTCTCAAAAGACTGAACTTTGTACAAAGTGGAAGGATATAGAATGACTACCACAGCTTAATGGCATTATTTTTGATCACTAGGTACACAAAATACATGAGCTTATAAAAATCTTACCTTAGTTTTTTCATCCACAACTCTGAGTCCATCTGCTGATACCCACAGGACTGCTTTAACTGCCTTTTTTCCAGTCTTTTATTATGAGAGACCAAGAAAAAGAAGGGGGAGGGGAGGAGAGAGAGACACACATATATAATATTAAAAAATAAAAGTCATCTTCCATAGAAAATACTGACTTCTGTCTTCCAAAAGTCATAAGTATAGATGGAGTCCAAGTTCAGGAGGAGTGCCCAAAGCCAGATACTCAAATCAAACTGCAGAAACATTCAGGAAAAAACAAGCCAAAGCGATTATTTTAAAAACACAATGCAAAACAATAAGATAAAATTAAGTAAAGGGGAAGAGACAGAGGGAATCATAAACAATATATCACATTCCAAAAGGGCAAAGAATTCATAACTAGATTCTTCACCCATTAAAATATCACTGAGAAAACCAAGAGTCAGATACATATTAAATACATAAGGAGTTACACCACAAGTAGCTTCTACAAGTTTTTTTAGAGTGGGAAATAACACATAAACCTAAATTGAGATGTTGACCATTCTAGTATCCTCTGACACCAATGTGTAAAGCAGGACCCTTGGTCACCTGATATTTTCATGTTAAAAACTCAAGAGGTCTTCACTATTCTATTAACAATCCTTAATAGCCATTATTTCTTCTTTTAGGATTAACAAAGAACTTGTTTATCTTTAATTTTACATTAATTATGTGCAGACATTTGGGAAGAACTAGGAAGATTTAAAACTGTTGAAAAAAAATATCTTTATTATAATATAAATTTTCCTTTTATTGGGTAAGAAAAGACATCTTTTGGCACACAGGAATCACGTGAGAACAGGCTGGTGTATTGTTTGTCCTGTGATGGAATGAAAAGTGACAGTGAGAGTTTGTAATACTAATTTAACAAACCACTTTTTGTTGTTCTTTAACTGCTCCAAGGATACAAGCAAAAGAAAACAAAAGAAAAACAAAGCCCTAAAATAGATATCAAAATATCAGTAAGCAAAGATCAAAAGGAATCTGGTACTAAAGGTTGGAGCAGCAGCCTTTAGAGGGGAAAAGGGAGAATAACAGAAATATTTACCATTATCATCTATGATAATGGATGGCATGTCCTTATTTAAATGAACTGTTCTGATTCAAGGTCCATCATCTCTACTATCACCACACATTTGATACATGCTTATAATATGCCAGGCAGTGGAAACACTCGAAAAACTGACAGTCCATTGAAAGGTAGCATTCAGATAAACAATAAATAATACAGTAATAAGTGCTATTGTAGAGCTGAAAAAGTCCAATGATAACGGGAGGCATGGTGAAATCTATTTGTGGAATACAGGAAGGCTATACAAAGAAGATCAGTCTAGGCCCTGGAATAGTTTTTCCAGATGCACTAAGTAGAAGCCAGGAGGTAGGGAAATGATAGAGGTAGTGGACATAGCAGGCAGAAGAAATAGCAGTACAGGACATTGATGCAAACAACATGGCAAGTCTGGGACCCTATAAATATTTCAGTATGGCTTGAAAGTATGATGGGTATGCAAGAAGCAGTAGGAGATAAAGAGTAGAAAAGGTCTGATCATAGTCAACACTGTATGCCTGCTAAGGAATTCAATCTTAATTCTGTAGGCAATTATGAGCTATTGGAGGAATTTAAACATTAAACAGATTTGCATTTTAAAAATATCACTTTGTCAGCAGGGTAGAGGAGTTGGAAAGCGCTGACAGGAGGCAGGAAGATCACAAGATTCCAAATGAGGGCTGTGAGCTCCTTGGCTGAGATAAGGATAGAGATGAGAAGGTTTTAAATGGCAAATGAAAGGCAGGAGTTGAGGACTCCTCCAGTACCTGGCTTGGGTACTGGCTGGAGAAGGTACCACCAAGTAAGATAGGGAAGAGAGGAAGTACAAAAGCAAATATGAGATACCCATAGCAATATCCAGGTGGAGATATCTAATAGGGAATTGAATATATAAGTCTGAAGCTTGGGAGAGAATTCTAAGATAGAATTTTAGATCTGAGAGACATCAATCATGGGAATAAACAGAATAAGGAGGCCAAGGACACTGGAAAACACCAATAATTAAATAATTGGGAAAAGAAGAGTAAGGCCTTGAAATATAAGAAAAGGAATATCCAGACTGACAGGGGAAATCAGGAGAGAGTAGGGTCATTGAAACTAAGGGAGAAGGGTTTTGAGAAGTAATGAGTGGTCCAAAACATCAAATGTTGCAGTGAGTAAGTAAGGAAAGATGTGAAAAGTGTCCACTGGATTTAGCAATGAAGCCACCCCAGAATAATGATAGAAGTAGAAGTCATACTCAGGTGAGTTGAAAAGTAAATGAAAGATAAGAAAAGAGTCTATGAGTATTAAACACTCTTTTTAAAAAAGCTTCACTATATACAATGTGGACGGACATTATGCTATGTTGTGAAAGAAGCCAGACACCAGGGAAGCGGCTGTGGCTCAATCAGTGGGGCTCCCGTTTACCATGTGGGAGGCCCCGGGTTCGGTTCCCGGGGCCTCCTGGTGAGGGCAGGCCCGCCCGCACGGCGTGGTTAGCTGACCCGGTGAGCACAAGCAGCAAGGGGGGGATAAATGAATAAATAAATTAAAAAAAAAAAAAATCTTTAAAAAAAAGAAGCCAGACACCAAAGGTCACATATTGTGTGATGCCATTTATGTGAAATATCCAGAATGGATAAATCCATAGCTCTATGACTGGTGGCTGTCAGGGGCTATGGAGAAAGGGGATGGAGAAGTAACTGCTTTGCTGAGTATGGGGTTTCCTTTTGGGGTTGTGAAAATGCTTTGGAACCATATAGAATTCGTGGTTTTATAACACTATAAATGTACTAGATGCCACAAAATCGTTCACTTTAAAATGGCTAATTTTATGTTATGTGACTTTCACCTCAATTTGAAAAAAAAAGTTTTTCTATAAAATAGTTATAAGCAGAGGATTAAGAGAGGTCTTTAAAAATTGTGATAACTAGCATGATATATTAGAAACAGAATGGGCTTTGGAGTAAGAGAAATTGGAGCCTAATTTTAGTGTCATCATTCATAAGTTGTATGGTATGGCCCTAAGCAATTTACTCAACGCTCTGAGTCTCCATTGCTTCATCTGTAAAATATTTTGAGGTTGTTAAAAGGATTACAGATTATACACAGTATCTAAAATTGGTAGCCATTTATTATTATCACATTATTTAATAGCTTAAAAAACCTCCCTCACTAAAGCTTCTTGAAAGAGTAGTATACACTTTTACCAACAACATATTGTGCTTAAAGGCTGAATGGGAAGAGCCAGTGGAAAGATGGAGACTGAAGGCCCAAGGAAAAGAGAAGAATAATTTAGAGAATAGAGTCCTCTAGAAGACAGAATAGGAATGGGCAAGGATACAAGTTTTAGACAAGAGGTGGGATGTTTCTTCCTCGAAATGGAGAGACAGAAGTGAGGGTGAGTAGAGAAAAAAGATTTGTAATGGAGGGAGTGGCAAGTTGAGGAAGTTCACTACCAAGAAGCACAAATTTCTCTGTGAAGATGAGATTATCTGCAGTACTTTGCTGGCGAGAGGAAGGTAGACAAATAGAATAAAATGGTAAAGAATTAGAATAGCAATCTCAGGGCAGTAGAGTATAATGACTAAAAGCATACACCATAGAACCAGGGTTTGAATTCTGGTTCTGCCATTTAGTATTATGACCAAGGGGAAGTTACTTAACTTATCTATGCTTTAGTTTCTACACCATTATATTGATGTTAATAATCTCATATAAACTATTGCGATTATTGTGAGGATTAAATGAATTAATATATGTAAAAGGATTAGAACTAAGGTAGCCAAATAATTTACTCCAAACTGGTACCTCTTTGAAAGTAAATTTTACCCTCAGATTCAGGTGTTCCAGCACTGGGGCTGTTCAAACAAACTGGTACGTATGGTCACTCCACCAATCACGGTAACTGCCCATATCTTACCAACAGGTATGCAGCATTTCGTATTTCACTGGAAGGTAAACTCCAAGAGGGCAAGGTTTGTTCCCATCTTTATTGTTAATTGCTGTGTCCCCAGAGCCTAGAACAATGCCTGGCACAGAGTAGGAATTCAAGAAATATTTGTTTAAAGAATAAATGTGCTAAATACATGCTGTAGGGAATGGGAAAGAGAGAGCTGACCAATGATGTGGAGGACTGCTAAATGGCACTGAAAATCCCATATAAGAAATTTTAAAATTTGTAGTGTTATCAACCTGTTCAAATGTGTAATTATAGCCTGTAGTGTTCAGCATCTGGGTGTAGGAAGGGAGACAACAGATAAGACTTCTTCAAGGTTGGAAGTGTGAAGGTGGGAAAAATAAGAGGTCATTTTAGAATGAGATTGTACTCCAGTAGTCTCCTTACATTTTCTTGGCTTAGTTATATGGTTATGCACTTTCTGAGGTATGCTGTGTGTGTGTGGGGGGGGGGGGCGGGGTGCTGGGGCCGGGGAAAGAACCGGGACCTCATACATGGGAAGCCAGTGCTTAACCACTGAGCCACACTGGCTCCCCTGAGTTGTTTTTTTCGTTTGTTTGCCTGTTTTTGTTTGTTTGTTTGTTTGTTTTTAGGAGGCACCAGGGACTGAACCTGGGACCTTCTATGTGGGAAGCAAGAGCTCAACCACTTGAGCCACATCCGCTCCCATGAGGTCTGCCTTTTTTTTTTTTTAATAAAAATTTTTAAACATTTATTTATTTTTATCCCCCTCTCCCCATTGTTTGCGCTTGTTCTCTGCTCCCTGTGTCTGTTTGTTGTGCGCTCATCTTTTTTTTTTTTTTTTTTTTAGGAGCAGCAGGAACGGAACTCAGGACCTCCCAAGTGGGAGGGAGGCACTTAATGGCTTGAGTTACCACCACTCCCAAGGTATGCCTTTATAGTAAGTTTTCATGGTATTGTACTAATGTATCAGTGAGGCATTCTATTTGTCATATTTCATGGCCTCTGATATCTCTATATATTGGGCAGAAAACAAATAATATGAATTCTTGCATTTGTTCGTACATTTAGGTGCCAGTATTTTTATGTCACTATAGTTTGCTACATTACGATAATGAACTATATATTACTATAGTTAGTTCAATCATGTATTGAGATCTTAATGCCCAATAATATCTGTAGCTGAAAAATTAAACCCAGAACCTTCTCTCATAAATTTTACAGTAGTAGTGCTTTTTCAGTAGGTATAAACTTTAGAATCTTTCTTTCTAATAATATAAACTAAGACTCCTGAGCACTTTTTGCAAAGAATGATAAAAGTCATAGAAAATGAAAGTCTTTGTTTTCTCTCAAACTGTCTACTTAAGCCAATATCATAGGAAGTCAAAGTTAGCTAAGTAAAGAACTGAAGAAAAAGTTAACCCAGAGTAAGTACAAAATGTAGAATTTACATACATCTTAGTGGCACAAGTAATTCCTCTACACTTTTTTTAAAAACAAAAAACAAAAAACAAAAAACAAAACCAAAACCAAAAAACTACTTGATACTTCAGGCACTAATAAAAATGTGGTAGTGGTAATGTGAGACATTAAGAAACATTTCACCACCACTGTTTTTTTTTTTTTTTTTTTAAAGATTTTATTTATTTATTCATTTATCCCCCCCTTGCTGCTTGTGCTCGCTGGGTCAGCTAACCACGCCGTGTGGGCGGGCTTGCCTTCACCAGGAGGCCCTGGGAACCGAACCCGGGGCCTCCCATATGGTAAACGGGAGCCCTACTGATTGAGCCACAGCCGCTTCTCACCACCACTGTTCTAACATTTTCTATTTTGATAATAATTTCAAGGTTACAGGTAGAATTCACAATAACTAGTGTCAATGTCATGAAAAACACATTTTCACAATAAAGAGAAAAGTGTTTATTCTACAAGCAAAGAAAACTGGGGTCTAATTTAGAACTTAGAATTTAAACTGGTGAAATATCTGAGCAGAAGGGTCAAGCTAACCTATGTGTGAAAAACGACAAATCTAAAGAGGTTATAACTTTCAAGTAAGTACTATACTCTCTAAATATCCCAGCTTTGAATTTAAAAATTAACATCTGCCTTAAATGCCTTTTACAATAGAGCAATTAAATAGGAAAAATGATAACAGGTGGTGAAATCTATTACAAATTACTAATAGATTAGTACAGGAAACTTGTACAACAAATAAGAGAATGCATAGGTAATTTTAACATAAAAAAACTGAAGGAATATAAAATGGTTGCACAAAACAACACAGAAATATTTAACAAGCTCAGTACACTGCAAGATCAGTTTCTCCTGAATATAAAAGCTACCCATGGTAAAAGGCAATTGAATTAAGCAATTACAATAAAGGAAATATCTGTCTCTGTCTCCAGGATATGGTTATTTTGGTAGAAATCACACACACACACACACACACATAAATTGAAAAAGAATGAAAAGATGACAAATTGGTGATATTCTTGGTAGGCCAAAAGATTCTTATAGGTGTTCCTTCCTTTTACTTACTGGTGTTATCTGGTGTCATCCTAAGAAAGTACTTCAGATTTCTAATTGGAGCAGTAAGTTTTAAAACTGTTTAAATCAAGGATTGGAAAACTTTTTCTTTAAAGGGCCAAATAACAAATATTTTAGGCTTTGTGGGCCATATGGTCTCTGATGCAACTATTCAATCCTGCTATTATATAGACTATAGGTAAACAAATGGGTGTGACTTTAATCTAATAAGACTTTATTTACATAAACAGGTGGTGGGACAGATTTGGTTTGCTGACCTCTGATATGAATCATCCTAATCCTTGGAAAATTATTTTATTAATTAAATCTTTTTGAAAAGATAATTCATTATATTGAGATATTAGATCTGTTTGGAATTGTCTCTGAATTCTTTTTCTTTTTCTGACAAATGTACTTAAATCCTATCTATGATTTTAAACTGCCACAGAGATATCAGGTGCTGTCAAACTTTAAATTTTTTTGATTTCCAATATCACCAATGAGATAATAGCATGCAATTAATCAACATAACTAGAAGTGATATTTGGAGGTAAGACAGCTCGCTGGGCATATAGGATAGATATTAGCAAAAAGGTTAAGCAGATGTTCTAATGTAAGCTGAAGCGAAGAAATGCTATAAAGACACATTGAAGCATAACTTGGCACAGCTATGAAATATTAAGCAACAGCAGCAAACAGACCAATTTGAGCAGGGCAGGGCAGAGCAAGTCACTCTTTCTGAGCAATGGTGATTTATATTGTGCAAGGTTCTTTCAGCTACAAACCAAAGAGTTCTTCCAGGGTACCCAATGTGTAAAGAATCGCTGATCAGTCTGTCACACCTACACACAGAGATAACCCAGTCATTACAGAGTTATATATTAACCAGGCAACCATAATACAGCGTGCTTTGTAATAAACGAAGAAACTTTCTTGCTTTCAAAGGAGACTTGGCTTCATTTTTCATCTGTTTAATTAGGGCTGAGAAAAGGGGCAGGGACAAAATAATTGCCTCCTACATCTCAGTGTAAAATTTGTGAAAATTCCAATTTTTGGGCAGAATGGTGCAATGAATACAGGTTGCCTTATAATTTCAAGATACAGTGAGTATACCTCAAAGGACAAAGAAATGATGGAAAAGAAACACAACTTTTTGCAGAATTTGAGATTGGCACTATCTCTAAGGGCTGCTTCATTAATATAGTACAGTAACTTTTAATCTGGTTTGTTAAGATGCAATTTTGTAAGTGAGAAGTGCCCTTTAAAGGCATTCGGGTAAAAATAAGGATGGTAGTATATCATAAATCAAACAACAAAGGAGAGATTCCTGCTTTCTATATCTGTGAAGTTGCTACTTTAGTCATCTCTTGTAAGTGATATTATACAATATTTTTCTTTATGTGCTCTGCTTATTTCACTAAGCATAATGTTTTCAATATTCTATGTTGCAGCATACCTCATAACTTCATTCTTTCTTACAGGTGAATAATATTCTATTGCGTGTAGATACCACGTTTTGTTTATCCATTCATTTGTTGGACACTTGGGTTGTTTCCACCTTTTGGCTATAGTGAATAATGCTGCTATAAACATTGGTGTACAAGTATTGGAGACCCTGCTTTCACTTTCTTTGGGTATATACCTTAAAGTGTAATTGCTAGATCATATGGTAAAACTATATTTAATTTTCTGAGGAACCACCATGCTGCTTTCCACAGTGGCTGCACCATTTTACATTCCCACCAACAATGCACTAGAATTCCAGTTTTCACTGCATCCTCTCCAACACTTATTTTCCATTTTTATAATAATAGTCATCCTTGTGGGTGTGAATGGTGTCACACTATGGTTTTGATTTGTATTTCCCAAATGGCTACTGATGTTGAACATCTTTTCATGTGCTTATTGGCCATCTATATATCTTATTTGGAGAAATGTCTAAAGTTTTTTTGCTCATGTTTAAACTGGTTGTCTTGGGAAGCGGCTGTGGCTCAATCAGTAGGGCTCCCGTTTACCATATGGGGTTCGGTTCCCGGGGCCTCCTGGTGAAGGCAAGCCTGCCCGCATGGCGTGGTTAGCTGACCCAGCGAGCACAAGCAGCAAGGGGGGGATAAATGAATAAATAAATAAAATCTTTAAAAAAAATAAACTGGTTGTCTTTTTGTTGTTGCGTTGTTCTTCATATATGTTGGATATTAAACCCTTATCTGATATGTGGTTTGCAACAACTTTCTCCTTTTCTGTAGGTTGTTTTTTCATTTTCTTGATACTTTCCTTAGATGCATAAAAGTTTTAAATTTTGAATGAAATCAAATTTATTATTTTTTGTTGTTGTTAGGTGTCATATCTAAGAATCCACTGCTGAATCCCAGGTCATGAAGATTTGCTCCTATGTTACCTTCTAAGAGTTTTATAGTTTTAGCTCTCATATTTAGGTCCTTGCTCTATTTTGGGTTGATTTTTGTAAATGGTGTGAGGTAGGAATCTAACTTTATTCTTTTGCAATGTATATCCAGTTTTCCCAGCACAATTTGTTGCAGAAACTATTTTTCTCTACTGCATGTACTTTGCACCCCTGTTGAAAATCAACTGGCCATAGATGTGTGGGTCTATTTCTGGAGTTTTAATTCTGTTCCATTGATCTATTTGTGTATATTTATGCCAGTACCACATTTCTCTGATGACTGTAGCTTTGTAATATTTGAAATTTGAAATAGGGAAGTGTAAGTCCTCCAACTCTGTTCTTCTTTTTCAAAATTGTTTTGGTCCCTTTCTGTTCCACATAAATTTGAGGATCAGTTTTTGTACTTCTGCAAAAAAGGCTGCTAGAATTTCAATAGAGAATTCATTGAATTTGTATTATGCTTTGGGTAATATTGACATCTTAACAATATTAACTCTTCCAATCCATGAACTCAGGCTGATATCTTAAGAGATGATGGAGGACAACAGTGGAAGCAGGATAAGTAGTATGCTATTGCAATGATTCAGGTAAGAGGAGATGCTGGCTCAGACCAGGATAGTAGTGGTGAAGGTAGTGAGAATTGATTAGATTTTTAAAGGCTGGAGCAGATAGGCACTGCTGATGAACTGGATACAGGGTATTATAAAAAAAGAGAAGAGTCATGGTCAAATTCAAGATTTTTGGTCAGGCACAGAAACAAAGTTTGCTGTATACTGAGATGGGGAAGACTAGGGAGAGCAGTTTGGAGAGAAAAAATCAGGAATTTTGTTTGAGACATGTTAAAGTGTGAGACTCCTATTAGACATCAAAATGGATATGTTTGGGAAGCGGCTGTGGCTCAATCAGTAGGGCTCCCGTTTACCATATGGGAGGCCCTGGGTTCGGTTCCCGGGGCCTCCTGGTGAAGGCAAGCCCGCCCGCGCGGCGTGGTTAGCTGACCCAGCGAGCGCGGGCAGCAAGGGGGGGATGAATGAATAAATAAATAAAATCTTTAAAAAAAAAAAAAAACAAAAAACAAACAAAAAAAAAACCAAAAAAAACCAAAATGGATATGTTTAATGATGGTGATAATACCTAATACTTATCTACTACACAGTAGGCTCTTTTGTACACTTTGCTTATACTTACTCATTTAATTCTCACAACTATCAGTAAGATAGATAATAGTATTATCCTTTTTCTGTAGGAGAGACAACTGAGGCACAGAAAAGTGAAGAACTTTTCCCAAGGTCACAAAACTAGTAAGTGGGTGAGCCAAGATTAAATGCAAGCAATCAGCTCCAGAATCTGTACCCTTGACTACTATGTCATATTGCTTCTAAGACAGAAATTCCACTGTGGAGTTCAGAGGAAATGTCTGGAGGTATAAATTTCAAAGTCACCAGCATATAGATGGAATTTAAAGCCATGACAAAGATCATGGAGAAACACAGGCAGAGAAGAGTTCACAGAAAGTGATAGAAGGGGGAAACTAGGACAGTGTGATTTCTAAGGCCCAAGTGAACAGAATGCTTCAAGGTGGAGGGAGGAAGGAGGGATCAGCTGTGTTGAATGCTGTTGACAAGTCAGGTAAGGTGATAGGATCATCGAATAGTAAAAGTCTTGATAAGAGTAGCTTTGGTGGAGTGGTGGGGGTGAAAGTCTGACGGAATGGGTTCAATAGTGGAAGAGAGGGCAGGAACTAGAGATACTAAGAATAAACTTTTTTTCTTAAAGACTTTTTTATGTTAATGGAATTATCCACTAGAGAAAGAAAAACGGATTATGGAGGAAAGAGGGACTAGCATTGCTGGAATAACTAAGAGGTGAAATAATAAGAAATTTAGTGGAGGTGTTGGCCTCAGTGAGGAGCACAGATAGTTCTTTTCTTGAATAGGAGGGAAAACAGTATATGCATACAGATGCAGGTAGGTGGGTAGATGTGGTGTATGGCACATGTGAAAATTTTCTTCTGATTGATTCTATTTTCTCAGTAAAGTAGGAAGAAAGGTCCTTAGCTGAAAGAGAAAACAGTGTAAGAAATATTGGAGATATAAGGAAAAAGGAGGCATGAAATGGTCAACAGAGTAAATGGGCTAAAGGAAATATAGATTGTCTTGTTCATCTTTGTATCTCAAAAGCTTAGCCTAGTCTCTAACATATGGTTTGTTAAATGATAATTTCTTCTTGGATAGTTTGTGATATATGATACCTGTTCAAACAAGAACATTCAACCACTAATCCTCTGATTAGGGAACTAGTACATAATTTAATTCTTATTATAAGATAAATTCTCCAGACACTATCTATACAGGCTTTTGTATAATGTTTTTTCGGTCAGCCACAGATGTACTCAAAAACTTTTTTTCTACATGTCTCTAAAGTATTGGCAATAAAATCATCTAAATATTTTTCTAGACCAGAAGTTTGAGAACCACTGGGCTTTCATGACTACAAATAAAAAATGATAACTTGGATTTTTTTTTTTTTTTTTAATCTAGAAGAGGTTGGCGATCAAGGCATTTAACCATATCAGTTGATCATGGAAATAATGAAACCAAGAATGAAAAGAAATCATGTGATTACTCCTGAGGACTGTATTTTTTCAGGGAATTTTTATAACATACTTCAAAAGGAGAAATAAACCAAATCCTAAAGATGCATCTAATAAAATACAAGAGAAGATAAAATTATAGAAGAAAAGGCATGGGAATTTAAAAAGCAAGAAGAAAAGGGAAGAAAGAACAAATATTTCCCCACTTTTAACAGAATCCACTAAGTACTTTGTCATAGAGGAGAAAAATTGGGAAATCCAAGATAGAATGTAGATGTGAATACACTGATTTAAGAGTAGAGTTGTATCATGAAATGTTTTAACTCTTGAGAATTAGGTAAAAATAGGACAACCACACATTACTTTCCAAACATGCACTGTTTAAAACTTAACCATTTCTAATGGTGCCATACAATTAACAATTTGTAAAAGCCAATGAACTTGAAAAAATATATTTGGCAGTGTATTAACAGACTCTAGTAGAAGAGATGCTGAAATACTTTTGGTGATTTTTATGCAGTTAGAAATGGTTATCCCATAGGAAAAAAAAATCAGTGACATACAAGACCGTAGAAGAGGTCACACACTGAAATACCTACAGGGTTAAGGCAGGTAACAAAATGAGTGAGGCAGCCTGAGTGTAAGGGATAACAGGGAGTAGTAGGGATTGTGGTGAATAAACAACCAAAGGGGACAGCTGCTACTCAGCTCAAGCCACTGTTGCCACATAGAAAGCCATTTGCTAGATCTCCTAATTCTCAAGAGAAGATAAATGTCCTAATTTTTATGTGAAAGCTCTCAATTTTAAAAATATTGACAAATAATTCAAAATTGTAAACTCTGTGCAAGCCATACAACGCAAGCAGCATTTTGTGCCCTTGAGGTGTCTAGTGTCCTCCACATTAGCCACTTCTCTGTTCTTTATAATTAAGGAAAGCAGAGGCCAATCCTTTTGAATGAGAGAACAGCAACATGAGGTGGCTAAAAGAACTCTGCACCAAATTTCACAAAATCTTGGTTTTAGTGTAGGCTCAGCTATTGACATCTTGGTGACCTTTTTGGGGTTCAGTTTATTCATATGTAAAATACAGTTTCATAAACTATCTCATCTAATTCACTGAGCTGTTTTGAGTAGCAAATTAGAAAGTAGGTCAAAGCACATGGTAAACTATAAAAATCTATAGTTAAATAAGTAAATGGCTTTAAAAAGAGACCTAATAGTTTGGCCTAAGAACATTTTATATCTCTATGTTGAGTTAGTTACCTCACAAAATGGAAAGATAGGTTACTTAGCTCATGGGGTTCCTCAAATGCATTAAAATTATAAGATTCTTTCAAATGTTAAGTGCCATATAATTACTTGGTAATAAAGCATTTCATAGCATGGCCAAATTCATTAATATGGCTGCATATGATAATCTAAAAAGTTGAGTACATTTTTGGCTTTCCTAAGGCAGTTGGCAATTTAACATAGCTAGTTAGGAAAAAGTTATTACAGATTTTTTTTTAACCTTCTTTTTAAAATATTTTAAAGACTTACAATAGATTAATAATACATTCCTACCACACAAATCCAGGTTTATCCATTCCATATTGCTAAAGTTTCTGGAGGCACTGCTTCTATCAGTTGGTGATAGAGGGACTAGAGAAGCTACGGGTAGACAGGTCCAGGAAGTGACTTAGGGAAAAGAAATGGCAACTCTCCTGGCCAGGTTTCATATGTTTGTAATCAGGGCAAATAATTATTTTGTCCACTTACTTTTATGCAGAAGTGTTTGATGAAATGCTTCTAGTTAACTGTTATTCTCTTTATCCTGAACCATTAAACCATAATGGATAAAAACAAACTACAATTGACCAAACAAACTTGACAAATCAAGTCTTTTTCACCAACTGATTTCTTGCAAGAAATTAATATGGAGATGAGTTGAATGATAGCAACATGAAAAGATTTTAAAGCTAAAAATTAAAGTTTTTCATTTTTCAATAAAAGCAATATTTCTGGTTAAGATTATGAGTAATGATACCCCTTCCCCTTTGATTTGCAAAGACTGTGAATGATTTATTTTAATTTTAAAAATTTGTATATTAGCATAAGATTGCCCTGCCATAAAAAACATTTTTTTTTCCCTAATGACGTAAGAAAAATATTCTGATAGCCACAATGGTTCATGGTTGCCGTGATGGGGTCATTTAACATCTTTTAAGGAAACCATCTGGGAGTCAAGCTCATTAGTAGTATTTAAATCTTTCCAAATAAACAAAACGTTAGTTTGAACCAGTGAAAAAGATGATTCTTTAAAGCTTTAACTATTAAAAAAGTAAATTCACTAGAAGTAAAATAAAAAAGGTAAATTACTACCTTTTAATAGAAAGTTAGAAAGTGAAAGTAAATATTTACTAGCACCTTTTAATGTTGTCTCTTATTTTTTTATATTTTTTAAGTTAAAAAAATTTTATTTTGAAATAATTACAAACGCCATACAAAGAACTCTAACATACCCCCACTCTCCACCCAGATCCACCATTTAACATTTTGCCACCTTTGCCATATCATTCTATCTACTTACTTAATTTCTGAACATTGTGTGAACAGGTTGCACACATCATACTCCTTGAACACATAATACTTCCATGTACATTTCTTACAAATAAGGATCTTCACCTTATGTAGTCACCTTTAGTGTGATTATCAAGTTCAAGAAATTTAATAACATTAAGCCCTTTAAACTTCACTTGTAAATAATATGAAGATGGAGTAAGTAGATAGCATAGTGATTAAAAGTGTGGACTGTAGAGTTAGAGTATCTGGGTTTAAATCCTAGTTTTCACCACTTGTTATATCTGTGAATTTGGGAAGATAATTTAACCTCTGTAAACCTCAGTTTCCTCAGTACAAAACAGGGTGAATGACAATCATTTCAGGGTTATTATAAGGATTAAGTGAGATGGTTCATAATTTTCTTTCTCATGCCATATAAATTCATCATGTAGCAAAAATGCAATAAAACAGCTAAGAAGCAGTGTGACCCAATTCAGCTACAATGTAGGTCTGCCATGATCCCATTATACACAGTACTGAATATTGCCACCTTGGCAATGATTTTTGAAGTGAGGACTTGCTTTGTTCCCTAACACCATGTTATAACTTTTTTTTTTTTTTTTTAAAACACTTTTAGCATTGTTTTTTCTATAAAT
Source organism: Tolypeutes matacus (assembly GCA_026826555.1). Lineage (NCBI taxonomy): Eukaryota > Metazoa > Chordata > Mammalia > Cingulata > Chlamyphoridae > Tolypeutes > Tolypeutes matacus. The sequence continues at coordinate 581,227 of JAKSZT010028738.1, read as the reverse complement.
CAAAGTAATATTTTCTACAATTTAGCCTGTATAGACAAAGCTGTTTTAATTAAAGTAGACATATTAAACCTGGTCACTTGGAAGAGAATTAAAATTGATTATTGTAGTGATGTGGTAAAACTTTGAGAAATTCTATTTGGGAAAGAATAAATACCCCACAAAAAGGTTTCTTAACAATTAATTTATGATATCAATGTATATAGGATTAATTCTCTATAGATATAGATCCCACATTCTATGAACCTGTTAATTTGACTGAGACCCAAAATGTCTACTAAAAATTTTATTTTTAAATGTGTGGGTAAATTATTTGGCTTTTTATTCAGATAGTCATTCAATCTCAAATCCTTCAGATATGTTTAAATTAGCATAAAAGTGACCTAAACTAGAACAAGAAAATGTAAAGATGGGTTACAGATAAAACATTTAATTGAGAAGAAAACGGAAGCTATATTTATGCTTTCAAAAAAATTTCCCAAACAAAATCACCTAGTAGAAAAACAACTGCAATAGAATTTTTATATTCACATAAACTTTCAGTAATTTACACTCAGGCATCCAATGACAGTTTTTTCTTATACTGTTTCAGTCTGAATTACTTTGTAGCACTTACTCAAAACTAAATGATGAAAATTTAGATGCAAAAAATGTTAGAAATTTACCTACTTTGCGGACTGTTGCCCTATATAGTCTTAACTCTAAGGGTATTTGAACATTAAACTGTCATTACTTAAAGAGTATCTATATAAAGACCATTCCATATATGACAGATATTTGGTTGACTAATAATTAAGATAATTTTTCTTAGATCAGCAATCCACATTAAAAATCATAACTGGATCCCCAACGATAAGTTTATGTACTTTTACTTGCTTCACCTGAAATTTAAATCAGACTGAAATATGTAATAGTGTTGAATGTAAAGTTTGGAATACATTGAATTTTCACTTGAATTAATATTTCTTCCCATTTCTCTGTCAATACTGGACACTAAGTAAAATCTACTTGTTAAAAACTCACTTAACATTTTAACACAAACAGATTTGCAAGAGCAAATGAAATTTATTTTAATACCTAGTCCTGAGATTTTTTTTTTTTACATTTTAGATCGTACACTTTTATAAATTTTGATGATATTTACCATGTCCTGTGTCCATCACTGTAAGATAATGAAAAACATTTCCACTGACCACTAAATACTCTGTTTGATCTATTCCGTTCCTCCCTCCCCATGCCGCCAGGGTCCATGACACACTGGTTTGTCCTCTAATGTTAGGAACCGCCCTTGCTCTTAAGACATGCCCACCTGTCTATTTCTGCTCTCCCCTCAGTATCCTGGGTATTCTAACCCACACTTTCCAATCTACCCACCTGTCAACGCTGCACCACCCAATGCAATATATCACTACCATCCTGTCCTATCCCTTCAATACACAACTACATTCTATCACTTTACCATAGGTTACGTCCATATGGGTGATGGCTCACAACTTTCTCTTTTCTTTCTCTTTCTTGTACACCTATCTTTCAAACAATAGTGTGAGGAGATGGTTTTTAACATGCTTGATTCATTTACTAGATTTTCCTAGGAATTATCAATAAGATTTAATGATATTTAGGAAATATCAACAGACACAGGTAGTATCATAGATATAGTAACTTTCTAATTCAGTAATTTCCATATACAGTTAAATCAATTAAATCAATTCCTGTATTATAAAGAAACCAAAACTATACTATGTCTTTTTTTTTTTTAAATGTCAGTGCTAAACTAGGGGTGTAACTCCTTATAAAGCAAGCATGAATGTGGCATCAAACTTACTTTTCCAAAGAAGCCTTTGAAGAACTTCCTTTCCTGGAGGAACAGGGGGACAAGTCGAGCACTATTATATATGGGCTAAATGTCCCAGGGTTTCACACCAATAAGTACATACAAAGTTGGGGAAGTGGCAAAATGAGAGAAGGTGAGGGAGTGAGAGTTTTAAAGAGTTATCCATACAGATGTGACAGGGGAAAAAGGAAGGGTGCATGAGAATGCAGGGAAACACAGTGTATGGCCTAAGATTCCATAGAAAGAGTGAGAAGAAATCAGAACCTGTACTCATGCAGAGTAACTGGTTAGTTTAGTATCCTCCAATTATTTTTAAAACAGAGATTATCCAAATTTGGCAGCAGAGAAAAAGATTAGGACATACTGATTTGGTGAGATTTACTCACAATAGTGAGTAACGAACAGAAGATTGGTTCCATATACATTTTTAATTTAAAATCAGCGGTCAACCATTGTGGAAGTCATCAATTAAAAAGCTAGTCTTGGGAAGCAGCTGTGGCTCAATCAGTAGGGCTCCCGTTTACCATATGGGAGGCCCCGGGTTCGGTTCCCGGGGCCTCCTGGTGAAGGCAAGCCCGCCCGCACGGCGTGGTTAGCTGACCCAGCGAGCACAAGCAGCAAGGGTAGGGATAAATGAATAAATAAATAAAATCTTTAAAAAAAAAAGAAAAAAAAAAGCTAGTCTACATAATCACATTAAAAAGGTAACGTAAGTTTTAATTATGAGTATGCATCAAGGATCTTTGTTAGACATTTTCTTACTGAGTTCAAGATGTCATTTAAAGAATCCTTCTTACTAGTTTAGGCAAGTTTGACGATTGGCTTTCCATTTACTTATACATTAAGGGATCAATCTGTATGTGTGTGGGTGTGTATGTGTAAAACAAAAACGGCTGCTCAACTCCATGGCATACATGGGAAAATAACAGACGCATTCTAGTCCAGACAGAATAAATCATCTATAAAGAACAAAGCATTAATGCTTACAATGGAGCTAGGAAAATAAATATATCTGAGAACCAAGCAAATCCGTGGGCCACAATTAAAATGTAAGGAATATGGTTTTTTGTTTTTAAATGCTGTTTTTTTAAAATAAAGCAATGTTCATTGACGTTTATAAGTATATAATTACGGAACTATATGGATAAGAGAAACATAAGGATCTATGGTTCTAGCACCAACTTTTAAGCATATAAAATTATGAAAAGTGGCTACCATTGAAATCTGAAGAGATTATGTAAAGTAGATGGGTTCTAACTCATCAAAGCTAATTTAACTTTACATTTCCTAGCCTTGACTAAAATATACATTAAAAACTGATGATTATAAAAAGTAAAGACTTAATGTTAGCTAAATCTCTAGAAAAAAATAACTGTACTGAAATTTGACTCTCAGACAATTTATGAACACATTCAATGCTCTCAAACACTGAAGAATTTGTTTTGCTCCTAAATTTTTAAAATACAAACAACATCAAATATTTCCACAGAATATTTTAAACCAAACCTTGAAAAACAGTAAAGTAATTGGGGACAATAATAATAATAAAACTAAGATTATTTCTGCTGCCAAGTTTGGTGACCAAGTTTTGTTAGACTCCAAGTAATCAGCTTTCAAGGATACAGCCAAAGTTAAGAGATTCACCATTCTTGAGAAATGGGGAGATAAAGGAAGGAGATCTGTTAATATTTAATTTAGCTCCTCCAAAAGCTCTTGTTAAACATGGAGTTTTCCCTTTTTTTGTAAAGGATCCCAGGTGTTAATGAAAAAGTTTACGTGCAAAAAAGCATTAAAAAGACAGTTATTAGATTAATGAATAATATTAATGTTCTTTTAAAACAATTAAGTTATCATTCTTTTACCTGCTAAAACAAGAACATATATTAAAACAAATATATCAAATAGTGAATAAAAAACAACATTAGAAACTGGTAGTATAATGAAACTAGTCTAAAACCAAGACAGAGAGGGAGAGACATTTAAGAGACTATGGGAAGAAAAGGTCTTTTAAAATGAAGGGCATCTTGGACCAGAGTAAAGGTCTGATACACATTTTACAAAATTGACTTAAAAATGACATTACCTTCACCTTGCAACTGACTGTGCCACAAAGACATTAAAAATGGGCAATGGCTCTTTCTATCCTATACTATCTAAGTCTGAAAGTAGCTAATTAGTGAAATTATGTTACAAAGTAAATGAACTGGAAATAGATGAAACTAACTTTACCCATAGAAAGTAAATAAAATTTAAAAAACATATTTATGGTCTGAGAAGCATATTTGAAAAACTTTACTCTCTTGCTTAGTTATGGTATCTTTTCATTTGAGAAAAATAACTAATCTTTATGTATGTAGACAACTTCCAATTGAAGTTAAAGTAATTCTAAATTGTAAGGGCTACTTGGGAAAAAACACAAAACTATACTTGCAAATTATCCTACTTTCTCAATTCCTCAATTTTCTCAATTCCTCAATTAAAAAGGCACTAGAGGGGGAGTGGGTGTAGCTCAAAGGTTGAATGCCTGTTTCCCAGATACAAAGTCTGGAGTTCAATCTCCGGTACCACCACCTCCTCCTTAAGGGAAAAAAAAAAAAAAAAAAAAAAGGCACTAGAATGCTAAATTTCAAAGATGAATCAAGTGATAGCTTTAAGATGTTTGTTTTGCCACTTAACTGGTACATCTGAGTTACACAGTTCTTTAAATTTGTAAACTTTGGCATTCAAATAGTTCCAAAGGCTTGTGCTTTTTCCTTTAATCCTCTGTAGGCTTGTACAACCCTACATTTGTTTCTATTTATTTGAAACTCTAAGAGGAAACTACATAATCTAAAACAAATGAACAAAAACCCTCCAGACATAGTATTTGGCACAATGTAAGTATATGACAAAATTGGTTGTAATCCCCAGTCTCTTATTATATTGTACACAGAAGCTGGGGATGAAAGTTATTATACAAAACATTCAGTCTTAAATGTTAGGGTAAGAATATAACACATCTATCTAATCAGGGAGCTAGGTAAAAAGGTAACAAGGCTTTTAAAAAAAGTAGTGGATGTTTGTAGAGAAATGTTTGGTCAGAGGAAAAAAGGCAACTAGACATTTTTGCACAGTAAAAATATGAAAGAAGACAAAACTCAGGAATTTTTGTGGACTAATATGATCTGAGAAGATCCTGGAAGACTTCCAACTTTCTCAGTATAGCACTAGAAAGGGTATTTAAAGATGGAGAGCATTCTATTGAGTAAAATAAGCAGGTAATTGACTCCAGTTATCCAAGAATTTAATCTCATTTTTAAAAATAGATGTTTGCTTATATAAAATTATATATAACATTTGCTCCAACTCTCCTAGAAAGGGTTTATCTGTTTTAAATAACTTCTTGAATTAAAAGCCCAGCATTGGTCAATTTCCCCTCAATGTTCAAAAGTTTGTCTATAAAAGCAATCATCAACATATATAAATCTTCCTTTTAGTCACAAAAGACTACAAGGAAATGAGGATCTTTAGAGACATGCAAAATGATTGTGTAAACTTCAAAATACTGAACATAATAAATGGTTATAATGATTATGAAATTCAGTTTGACCAGATATTGAGAAGGACTTGTATGTTTTCTGTGTATTCATTCCAGAAATATGTGCCAGATACTGTTCTGGGCATAGGCTTAATTTTCAAATGGAAATTTGGTTCCTATTTTCTGGTGAAAATAAAAACTCTCTAGAATTTTACTATCTAAATGTGAATTTTAGAATTTTACTACCTCTAAATTTTACCAACAATTAAATGTATTTCTAGTTTATAATTTTCTTGGTATAAAAAAAAGATAAAAAACCACTCAACTAAAAAATTAATTTTAAAACTAAACATATAGTGGCTATCTTAGGATTGTAGGAGAGTTTAATTTATGCACATTTTTTCTAATTTATATTTTATATAATAAAGAGCTGTTTCCAATTAAAAGTAGGTAAAAAAAAAAAAAAAAAAACCTGAATAGTTGGGAGAATTAACTGCTATTTTAAACAACTAAATACCATTTCTCAGTATCTTCTGTACAAACTTAAACCATATCCAGTTTTTCTTTATTTAGAGAGAACATTAAACTATACCCTGAAACTGAATGCTTTCTAAAGACTAATTTCACACTGGCCTTTTAACCAAATTATATAAATGAGAAGATTTTCATAACTTTAGCAATTAATTAATACATTTCTGCCAAGATTTTTGTATAGCTATTTATCTTTTTGTACTATTTTAGGAATCCTATTGACCAAGAAAAATCTAATTTACCTTGCCTTTTTCCTAATATTTCCAGTGTAATTTGTTCAATAATTCATGCCTTCCCATTGTTTGTGATGCTTAATTTGTAATACATTAAGTTTTTATATGCATACAGGATTTATTTCAGGTCTATCTGGTCTGTTCACTGATATGTCCACTGTTTTTAGTATTTGTTATTTAGTTTTCAGTATTATAAAAATATTCTTTAATGACTAGTAAGGCAAGTTGGTGCAAAATTCTTATTTTTTTAAATGTTCTTAGCTAAACTTATCTTACTCTTCTAGATGAACTTATAATTATTTTGTTAAAGAAAAGACTGAATTTATATTTCCATTTAAACTGGTGGCAAAAATAGAAAATTAAATTATCTGAGGCTATGTTTAATTTGATAATATATTCAAAGTGGACTTGGAAAGCCCATAATTTATAATTTCATGTATCATAGCACATTGGATATAAGTATCCTTAACATTAATGGTGAACTGGAGAAAACACGAAAACTAGGAAGGGCCCCAGTCATTTAAGACTTTCAATGACCACTATCTAAGGTGCGTGTGTGTTGGGTTTTTTGTTTCCTATTTTTTGTTTTTAGTTCTTTGTATATTACAATTAGTTATTTTTGTCTTTATTTTCTTTTTACAACAGATTCAGGCATTTATTCCAAAATAAAATCCATCTCTCTCTGAGTCAGCTGCTTCCTTAATTTTATATATCTTATATTAAGGAATTATAGATGAGAGAGCATATAGAATGCAGTGAGAAGCAGAAAAGTTTTGATTACTAAGCAAATTGAGAAAAAGCAGTCATTAGTAGCCATACCAGCAGACCAAAAGCAACAAGTATTTAATGCTGCTTGGGGCAAGGGCATGCAAAAGTAATGCTAAAAGCCTTCACAGCAAAGGGGGAGAGGCCGCATATTGGAGAGAAGGAAGGTTTTGAAGAGGGCTGTCAGAGTCTATGGAACATTCTTCAAACCTATCCAAAATATGAAACTGACATTGTAATTGGAACCTTTATGGATGCTGACCCCTTTCTCTCCTTTTATTAAATACATAGACATGTGTCAGGATGTGTTTTGTAGGATAACAGGCAAAGTAAACATTTATCCTGGAAATGGACTCTCCTCCATTTCAGTTATGCTAATGTTTGTGCAAAAGGCAGTGGAAGGAGATTGTTTATGTTAGAATGGTGCAGAAAAGAAAATTGGGAGTGAATGTACATGGGAAATACAAGTTAAAATAATGAGCGAGAAGACCCTCCAAAAACTTTAAACCTCACTAGTCATTACACAGATATCTCTATCTTCTACTTTTTCCTGGAACGTTGTTTCTTATAGTAGATTTAAAATCAGTAATTTATAACCCAGTTATCCCAGTTAGATTAAGACCCTAACTGAAACAGCTTTATCCTGGTTTAAAAATATTCCTCTCCTATCAGGTTTCATACCATTTGTTTAAAGTGATTCTGAATTAAAAGTACTTTCTGGACAACGTCTGGCCTAAGTTGGTCTTTGTAATTTATGCCTTTGGATGGATCACACGAGATACTCTTTATAAGTGAGCACACATCTTTTGCCTTAGGAAAAACACAGTTTCTTACTGGATACTGGGCCACTAAAACTTACTAAGCAAAATCTTTTAAGAAAACATTTAGAGCATATAGGTCAACACTGGTAACCATCAAATACATACAGTTTTCAATTTTTTTACAGCATCTTCACAGATGTGCATTCCTCTTGATTCATCAACTTCTACATGGCCGAGGTACTGTGGAAAGGAACAAGAAGTTAGGGCTACTGCTATGTTACTGACTAATTACTATGTAGTAGGCATTAGTACAGTGCACAAGCCATTGTAGAAAAGTTAAGATAATGTTACTTTTTTCTGCCCTCAGTGTCCTCATGTGAATGACTGTTTCAGAGAATTGTTACAGGGAGTAAGTGAAAAAGTATATGGTAGACATTAAATATTACTAAATATATTTGACTTAATAGTATAATAGCCTGTGCTAAATAATTACTATGTCTTTAAGCATAAAAGTAATTATAGGACAAAGTAGAATATATATATATAATATACACACACACACACATATCATGAAAAAGGCACGAACAAATATGACAGTTATTCAAACGTTGAAGTGATCACACTCTCCTTTTAAGGGGAGCACATAAGAGCTGGGCAGAGAATTATTTAAAAAATTAAGATGGTAGGGCATCTGAGCTTTAATAAGGTATAGAATTTCAAGAGGTAGAAATTAAAAGGTTAGGAAATTTTAGGCAGAGAGAATGATACAAAGTTATGGCTATGGGATATATATCAGCAAGTATTCCTCTGGCTGGAATATAAAGTATATGTAATCTGGGGAATTAGAATGCTGAAATAAGGTCTCTGCACTTAATCCTAGAAGCAATGGAGAGCTAAAAAAAATTTTTTTAATTGCAAGGTGGTAATACAATTCAAATTGTGCCCGAGGGTGGGAATAGTCCTGAATAGGAAAGCAGAAGGGATGGTGGCAGACTGGGCAATATTACAGGTGTTATCTTTTAAAAGGAAATATAGGGTTCTGGTTTGGGGTAAGATACAGTAGACATAATGTCTTGTTCCTCCCAATGAATGAAACTAAAACCTGGACAGAATATATACAACAGCTATTCAAGGTCTCTGAAAAGTAAATAGTAGAAAGAAATCAGGGAAGAACAAAGAATTCAAAATATCACTCAACTGGCAAGGAGTTGACTTTTTTTTCCCTTGTAGTATCCGCCAGCCTGAACTTAACACAGCCAGGAACCCAAAGAGAACACCGTGGCTCAGAGAACTCCAGGAAAAGCTCTCTTAAGGACAAGGAAAGGGAACTTCTAATGTTCAGAGAGATTATGGTAATCTCCTCCACTCCTTTATTTTCCTCTCTTTTCTTGGTTCTCTCACATTCCAGCCACCAAGAAATCCTGTAGTTGTAGCAGCAATGGAAATCTGCAAGAGTTGCAAGTCTTAGGGAAGGGAAACTTCCTCTCTTTTCAGTGGAGCAGAGGTTCCAGAAGGGTGGCGCCAATCTCACTTTTGCTTTTTTTTTTCTCTCTCTCTCCCACCATTTGGCCCTGGATACAGATAAAATCACAGAAGTTCGTGGCAGAGCAGAATAACCAAAGCCTTAGGTTTCTTGCTAGATGACCAGGAAGTGGGATACCAGGGAACAAAAGTACTAAGGAAAGTATAGAGAGGGAGGAGCTCAGTAAAACCCCATAAAGTTGTCTATGAACTCCTGGGCTCACTGTGGAGCTGGCACAAGTGAGGATCTGATCCTTGATAGCATAGCAAAGATTTGGAGAACTGAACTAACCGATAGACCACCACGCTGGTCCCAAACTGAGCAATGGGTGACACATACATGGGACAGATCTGAATGACATATCAAAGGCTCTGAAAACTGAACTGACATTTTGGTTTTAAGTATGCTTTTAGATCCAATTATTACTATATCTGTGCTTACTTCTACATCTATATTCATAGAGTTGGTCTATGGTTTTCTTTGCTTTTGTGCCACCTTTGTTAGATTGTTATAACAGGATTTTAACACTCTAAAAAAGATCTGGAAACCTTCCATTTGTTTTCTATATGCCTGGTATAGTTTAATAGCATAAGAATTATTTTTTGAGGGTTTGAAGGAACCCATATACCCAGAGCTTCTGTAGGGATAAGTTTTGCTTTTTAACAACTTTGTCTATTTTTTCCATGCTTAGGGGCCTATTCAACTTTTCTTTACTTAATTCTAGTAAGTATATTTTCCTAGAAAATTTTGTTAATATACATATTCAAATTTATTAACATAAACTTTATAGTAGTCACATCATAATTACTTTGGATCAGAAGTTATATCTCCTTTCTTATCTCTAATATTATATATCTGTGCTTTCTTTTATTAAGGCTTCTTTCTAATACTACCTCCAAGTCAATTTATCTGTGTTTCTATTTTATAATTAATAAAATGAGGAAGTAGGGATTTATGACCTCTGAGTTGCTTTAGGAGCTGAGAAATGAACACAGGTTTCAAATTGTTTCCAAGAGATTTCTCTGTATCTCTTACCTTGATCAACTCAATTGGTCACATTTTTTGGCTATTTATGCTAGCTGAAGAAGAGAACAAAAATACTCATGTATGGACTGACTCTTAGCTGCATAATCTATTTTAGAAATATGAAGATGGAAATCAGCCTTGTGTCATATTAGACAATGAAAAAAAATCATGCCGATTGAAATAAATATTATTAGTTATTAATAATATTACATGAGAGATACAACCAACCAGGGAGCTGAGGTGGCTCAAGCGATTGAGTGCCTCTCTCCCACATCGGAGGTCTCAGGATAGGTTCCTGGTGCCTCCTAAAGAGAAGACGAGAAGAGAAGACAAGCAGACACAGAGAGCACACAGCGAATGGACACAGAGAGTAGACAGCAAGTACAAAACAAGGGTGGGGGTATAAATAATCTTAAAAAAAAAATAAAAGGTAAGTTAAAAAAAAATAGATTTGTTTCTCTCTTTGGTAATGTTATCCATAAGAAGAAATGCAGACCTCTAACATGAGAGACTGAACAATGAACAGTTCCCAACATTTAAAAAAGTAACAGAATATCATCAATTTATAAGGAGCTATAAGGCATATTATCATAGTATACTTGGCCAGTACTATACAGAAAATACAGTATTTGCAGAACAATGACATTAAGACTTGTTTTCAGTCCTTACCAAAAAGGAAGAGCTAAACTAAACTGAAATGGTTTATTCTTTGGCTACAAATTTGAACAATTCCATTTGAACAAATGATACAGCCTAAGCAGATGTATTAAATCTAATCATATAAGTTTAGAGCTGAAAGAAACTTAAAAGAAATCCAAAACCTTCACTTTTCAAATGTGACACTAAGTACCATAAAGTGATTTAGACAAAGTCATATAACTAGTAAATTAAGAAAGCCAGGAATAGAATTCTGATCTTCTGATTTCTAGATCAATCTTCATTCAACCACCTTACAATACCTCAATTGTTAAAGTATTCTGTGCAACTCTTTTATTTAAGTAATGGTTTAGAGTTTACAGCTCTTACATATATTAATTTATGTTCTTCTTATAAAAAACTCTTTGATCAGATAGGGAGAGTCATTCACTTTGGTAATGCTGCTTATGGTTAAAGGCACTTCAACTTTCCTTATACCTCAGCATTTCTTGCATAAATGAAATTACCCTGCCTTTCGTAATTGAACTATACTGCTGACTAACTGAGCAGTAGATACGGGAAAGTTTTGCTTCATAGCAATATTACAGCTGATAAATGAAGAGGGGATGACAGAATTAGAATATCACCATTTTGCAACCATCAATAAATTAATTATCCAGGCAATGATCATCAATGATTACAATCACCACAAAAAGATAATTAGTAATTATGTGCCTTCTGGTAATACTCTACACCCGCAATGAAGTATTTCTGCAAAGAAAAAATCAAGTTAAATCTGATCAAACCTCTCAAACTACTTATCAAAACCCAAGTACAAGAAACAGAGGAATTTGTTAAATAGGGCTAGTTTTTGGCATTCTCACATTGCTGAGGAGAGAAGGATTAGAATTCAGGACCCACCAGAGGAATGAGCTCCAGTGAACACCTCACCAGAAGCACCTGTCATGTTCATATCTTGAGCAACATACCATTCATGATGATACATGTATTTTCTGAGATGAAAGCAGCTTTCTCTTCCATGCTTCTTACTTGGCATCTAAGCCAACATCAGAATTGCCTTTAACATCTTTATTTCTACCAAACATCTCTTAAGCCAATCTAGGCTTTTTCTTTAAAGTGTCTCAAAATTCGTCCAGCTTCTACCCATTATCCAATTCCAAAGCCACTTCTGTATTTTCAGGTATTTGTTTCAGCAGCACTCTACTTCCCAGTACCAAAATCTTTATCAGTCAGAGTTCTCTAAAGGAAAGAAACCAGCAGGATATATCTGGGGGGTGGGAGAGGGGAGAGAAATTTATTTTAAAGATTGCCTCATGCAATTGTGGGGGTTGACAAGTCTGAAATCTGGAGGGTAGGCTGGCAGGCTGGAAAATCAGGCAGCCGTGGATGCTACAGTCTTGAGGGAGAATTTCTTCTTTGGGAAACTTTAGTTACTGCTCTTATGGCCTCTCAACTGACTAGACACAGCCCACCGATATTATCAAGGGTAATGTCCTTTACCCTTATACCACCTTATACCACCTTATTATTAACATCTTGTATTACTATCTATTAATAGTAAACACATCTACGATGTATGTCTTTACAGGAAACATCTACACATAAAATTAACCATCACAATCCTAACCTAAACTCTAGTATATATATATATATACACACACACGCAGTATTTTTTGTTTGCACAAATGCAAATGTGTCAATTGAGGAAAGATTGTACTTTTATCAGAATTCTACCAAGACTTGGCCAGCATTTCACAAAATAATATGACCATTACAATCCATTTGTAGTATCCAAGTTGCCAATACATCATAACAGTCTTTATTTGCAGCTATCTCATCCACAATGATTCTATGGAAAAGTATACTACTTAAGGCCTCTTAGGGTAATTATGTCCATGAATTTACACCTTGAATATAATTTCATGAATAATTCCTTTCCTTTTATTTCTTCTTTATATTCAATTTAGATCATTATATAGATATATTTATTTATGAAGGCACAGGCAGGTAATAACGATGTATGTATTTCATTTAGGATGTATAAAGAGTATTATAAATTGCACCCCTAAAGTAATCCCTAAACACCTAACTCTTTTTTTTAATTACGAAAGTTTTAGATTAACAGAAAAATCATGTAGAAAATACAGAGTTCCCCCCCCCCCATACACCTTATTATTAACACTTTGTGGCACTTTTCTTAAAATTGATGAAAGATTATTATAATTTTACTATCAACTATAGTCCATAGTTTACATTAGGGTATATGATTTATTTATTTTCCCATATACCACCTTATTATTAACATCTTGTATTAGTGTGGTACATTTGTTATAATCCATAAGAGAATATTTTAAAATTGTACTATTAACTAAAGTCCATTATTTATAATAGGGTTCATTGTGTTATACAGTCCTATGTTTTTTCTTTTAATTTTTATTCTAGTAACATATATATGACCTAGAAGTTCCCCTTTTAACCACAATCATAGATATAATTCAGTGCTGTCAACTACATTCACAATGTTGTGCTACCATCACCACTACCCATTTTCAAAAATTTACAATCAATCCAAACAGAAATTCTGTACAATTTAAGCATTAACTCCCCATTCCCTACCCCCTACCAAGCCCCTGGTAACCTATATTCTATATTCTGACTCTATGACGTAGCTTATTCTAGGTATTTCATATCAGTGAGATCACACCATCTGTCCTTTTATGTCTGACCTATTTCACTCAACATGTCTCCAAGGTTCATCCATGTTGTCACATGAGTCAGAGCTTCATTCCATTTTTTTTAACAAAACAATTTTATTGATACATATTAATGAAGCATACAATTCATCCAAAGTGTACAATCAATGGTATCTGGTATAATCACATAGTTGTGCATTGCTTACTTCAATCATTACTAGAGCATATTCATTAGTTCAATAATAATAATAATAAACAAAAAACAGACAGACAAGAAAATTCTTTACCTCTCAATCTCTGTTTCCCTTGCTGTACATTACATTTCAATGCTGAATAATATTCCACTGTCTGTATATACCACCATATTATTTATCCATTCATTGGTTGCTGGACACTTGGGTTGCTTCCATCTTTTGACAATTTTAAATAATGCTTCTAAGAACATTAGTGTGCAAATATCTGTTCGATTTCCTGCTTTCATTTCTTTTTCTTTTCTAGAAGTGGGATTGTTGGGTCATATGGTAATTCTACTCTTAACTTTTTGAGGAACAACCAAATTGTCTTCCACAGGGGCTGCAGCATTTTACATACCTACCAGCAATGAATGAGTGTTCCTATTTCTCCACATCTTCTCCAACACTTGTAAATTTCTGTCTTTTTAATAGTATCCATTCAAGTCATTGTGAAATGGTATCTCACTGAGGTTTTGATTTGCATTTCCCTAATAGCTAGTGATGTTGAGCCTCTTTTCATGTGCTTTTTTAACCATTTGTGTTTCTGCTTTGGAAAAAATGTTTATTCAAGTCTTTTGTCCATTTTATAACTGGGTTATTTGTCTATTGAGTTTAAGTACTTCTGTATATGTTCTGGATATTAAACCCTTATCAGATATGTGGTTTCCAAATATTTTCTCTTATTGTCTTTTCACTTTTATAACAAAGTCTTTGATGCACAAAATTTTTAAATTTTGATGTGGTCCCATTTATCTATTTTTTTCTTTTGTTACTTGTGCTTTAGGTATAAAGTTCAAGAAACCAAAGTCCAACATAAGATCCCGAAGATGCTTCCCTACATTTTCTTCTAGGAGTTTTATAGTCCTGGTGCTTATATTTAGGTCTTGGACCCATTTTGAGTTAATTTTGTATATGGTGTGAGACAGGAGTGTTTTTTTTATTCTTTTACACATGGATATCCAATTCTCCCAACAGCATAAGAGTCTATAGACTATTCTTTCCCAATGGAGTACACCTGGTGCCTTATCAAAAATCATTGCCATAGATGTGAGGGTCTATTTCTGAACTCTCAATTAGATTCCTTTGGTCAATCTATCTATCCTTGTGCCAGTACCATGCTGTTTTGACCACTGTAGCTTTGTAATATGCTTTTCAGTTAGGAAGTGTGAGTCTTCCAACTTCGTTCTTCTTTTTCAAGATGTTTTTGGCTATTTGGGGCCTCTTATCTTGCCAAATAAATTTGATGACTGGTTTTCCCATTTCTTCAAAGTAGGCTATTGGAATTTTGATGAGAATTGAATATGTAAATCATTTTGGGTAGAACTGACATCTTAACAATATTTAGTCTTCCAATCTATGTGCATGGAATGTCTTTCATTTATTTTGATCTTTGATTTCTTTTAAGCCAACTTTGTTGCTTTCCATGTAGAAGTCTTTTACATCTTTGGTTGAATTTATTCCTAGATATTTGATTCATTAAGTTGCAATTGTAAATGGAATTTTTTTTTCTTGATTCCCTCCTCAGATTGCTCATTACTAGTATATAGAAACAATAATGATTTTTGTGTGTTGATCTTGTACCCTGACACTTTGCTGAATTCATTTATTAGCTCTAGTAGCTTTGTGGTGGATTTGGGGGACTTTATATATAAGATCATGTCATGTGCAGATGAGGAACATTTTACTTCTTCCTTCCTATTTGGATACCTTTTATTTCTTTTTCTTGTCTAACTGCACTGGCTAGAATTTCTAGTACAGTGTTGAATAACAGTGGTGACAGTGGGCATCCTTGCCTTGTTCTTGATCTTAAGAGGAAAGTTTTCAGTCTTTCACTATTGAGTATGAAGTTAGTGGTGGGTTTTTCATATATGCACTTTATTTATTTATTAAGATTTATTTTTATTTATTTCTCTCCACCCCCTCGTTGTTTGCACTTGCTGTGCCTGTTCTTTAGGAGGCACTGGGAACTAAACCCGGGACATCCGATGTGGGAGGGAGGTGCCTAATCGCTTGATCCACCTCTGTTCCCTGCTTTGTTGTATCTCTCGTTATGTTTTTCTTCTAGTGTCTCTTGTTGCATCAGCTTGCCACGCCTACCCATCATGCCAGCTTGCTATTTTATTTAGGAGGCACGGGGAACTGAACCAGGGACCTCTCATGTGGTAGGTAGGAGCTCAACCGCTTGAGCCACATCTGCTTCTCCATAAATGTGCTTTATATTGTTGAGGAAATTTCCTTCTGTTCCTAGTTTCTAAGTGTTTTTATCAAGAAGGGGTGATGGTAATGTGGTGTAATAAATAAAATTACTTTTCATTCTGTTCCTCAGCCTGAATCATCTCAATTGTCTTGCCTTAAAGATCAATGCTTCTTTCTTCTGCCAGCTCCAGTCTTCTGTTGAAACCCTATAGGGAAATTTTCATTTCTGTTACTGTGATCTTCTATTTCTTTATTGAGATTCTCATATTTTTCATTTACTGTTTCCTCATATCCTTTAGTTCTTTCTCTATGTTTTTCTTTATCTCCTTGAGCAAATTGAGGATCATTTCTAAAAGTTTTGTCCAATGTGTCCAAAGTCTGGTTCTTTCTGTTGGGATGTTTCTGGATTTTTATCTTGTTTCTTAGATGGTCCATTATTTCCAGTTTCTTTGATTGTCTCATAATCTTGTTGCACACTGTACATTTTAATATTCTAAAGTGTTAACTCTGGATAGTCCCTGAGTTGCCTGTTCCTTAAGTTTTTATCTGGTTAGTGATATGATAGAGATTTTCTTGAGTGCCAGGAGTTAACACAAACCAAAAAGCACCTTCAGAGTCTTTACAAATTGGCTCTGCTTTTGTGAACAGATTTTCTTGAGTGCCAGGAGAAAACACAAACCAAAGCAAAAAGTACCTTCAGAGTGTTCACACAAATTGGCTCTGCTTTTGTGAAGTGTGTTGGTGATTTCCTTCAGAACTTAGCCCTTTTATTAAGATCATCTAGGTAAATGGGAAGTACAAGGTCCTCTCTGTCTTATTTGACCCTGTTTGGAGCCCTGAATCCTGCTTCTTTTCCTGAGATTGTGTTTGCTGGTGGCCTTAGGAATTCCCTTGTTTACAGTTTGCAGGAGCTGGAATACCCTCTCTACTCCTTTTGAAATAGACTTTCACGCCCTCTTGAGTGCTCTATTGTATGATTTAATGCAGGTAGTCCTTTGACCCAGGCCAATTTAACTTAATTTGTTTCTTTTTTTTTTTTTTTTTTACCGGGAGGTCCCGGGAATCGAACCCGGGTCCCTCCATATGGGAGACGGACGCCCAACCAGTTGAGCTACATCTGACCTTTAATTGTTTCTTACACTGCTTTAGCTGTCTACAAATTGTTCCTCTGCCTTCAAGACCAATTCTGTGAGGGTAAGCAGGTGAAAAATTTCCTGGTTCAGTCTAGGCCTCCATTGGATAGATGGACACTGGCATACAGGAACGCCAGTATACACATAAGTGTTACTCTGCTCCCTCTGGAACAGGGGCAGGGAACTTCAATAGGAGCAGAGGAGGGCTCTACACTGTGACGGGGAGGTGCGAGGAAGGGTTTACAAGGGCATAATGAGCTTTACCTACCATTTTCAGGGTGCTTTTTCTTGATTCAGCGCTTGTCCAGTTACTGCAACTCTTTAACTGTTTTCTGGAGTTTTGAGGAAGATGGCTCTGCCAGATTTTGCTAGCTTTTCAAAGTTTCTGCAGGGGGTTAGTACCCTGTAGCATCTTACAGCACTATTTTGGTCAAATGGAAGCCCTAAATCTCTTTTAATATTCTGATGTTTTAAATATTGATTTGTATATATTGCCTAACACCCACTAGAATGCAAGCATTGCACAGAGATTTTTGTCTGTTTTGTTCATCATATCCTCAGTGCCTAGAACAGCAGCTCCTGCCCAGCAGGCACTCAGTAAATATCTATCAAATATGTCAATGAATTATTGGACTCTCAGAGTAGAAAATGTAGCATATCACTTAGCACTAAATTAAAGAGTATTAATAGTCATAATAATGAAAACTTTTACAATAAAGTCAAGATGTAGAGTGGGAATAAGTTCTGGATACTGAAATATAATGAAAATTATGGCCATTCTCTGTCCCCCATTCCTGGGGAAGCAACCTAGGAATGGAATTTTGGAATTTCCTGTAATAGAAGTACCTTTTTTTCCTACATGGTGGGCCAAGGAGCACACCTGCTAGTTACAGTGTGGGGCTAGCCAAACCTGCAACTTTAGGGTGAGGGCTGGCCATACCAGAAAGACCAACCATGTGGTTGGATGTTGGGAATTTGAGACAGGTCATATAAGCAATCTCTGGAAGGGGAGGATTGATAGAGATTGAGTTCAATTTCATGGATACTGATTCTATCAGTGATGCCTATGTAATGAGACCCTACATAAACTCGGAACACTCGAAGCTCTGCAGAGCTTCCGTGGCTGAGAAAATATATCACTGTAGAGAGAGGATGATGTGTTCTGATTCCATGTGGATAGGACACAGAAGCTTGAGTTGGAACCCTCCCAGACCTTGCTCTATGTGTTTCTTTTTTTGGTTTCTTCTTATTTGTATCCTTTTAGTATAATAAAACTATAATCTTAAGTATAGGACTTTCAGTGAGTTCTATGAGCCACTCTAGTGAATTATTGCACCTAAGGGGTGTGGTGGGAACCCCTCAATATATAACTAGTTGGTTAGAAGTACAGGTGGAAAAGGAGCAAAGGGAATGTAGAAGGGTAGGATATATGAGGTAAATCAGCTTCCATGGTTTTCCTCTTAATGCTGTATTCCCTTCCATCTCTCCCCTCTATGTCCCTTTTAGTCCAGGCTGACAGTGGTTTTGTTCATACAGCTTTTTCAAAAAGCTTGTTGGTTTAGCATGCAGGAAGCATAGGTCCAAGCCATCAGACAGTAAAACTTTACACAAGTCTTTCCTGGAATGCTGCATTTTCAATCCTGACTTTTAAGTTCCAAGTTTAGTTAATTTCTCTAGTGGGGCACTATCATCTGGGAGCTTGATTTCCAGAGGTTTGGAATTTCCAGAATCAGTTTCTGTTTTCTTTGTGCCCAACAATTCAGTTATCAGCTTATCTCTTTCCTCTAACATTTTGCTATAAGCTGCAAGGAGAAACCAGGCTGCATTTTTCCACATTTAGTTTGGAAATCTCCTTGTCTAAATAAATATCCAAGCCCATAGTTTTCAATTCTGCCTTCCATAAAACACCAGGAGTTAATCTTGCTAAGTTTTCTGTGACTTTAAAACACAGATTACCTTTCCTCCAGTTTCCAATAATAGTTTCATCATTTACTTCTAAGGCCTCATCAAAAGTCTCTTTAGTGTCTATATTCCTACCAACAGTCTTTTCAAAGCAATCTAGGCCTTTTCTATCAAGCATCTCACAATTCCTCCAAAAATTACCCCTTATCCATTTATAAAACTGTTCCAGCATTTTGGTAATTGCAAAAGCATGACCCCACTCCTGGTACCAAATTCTGTATTAGTCAGCCAAAAGGGGTGCTGATGCAAACTACCTGAAGTCTCTTGGCTTTTATAAAGGGTATTTATCTGGGGTAAAAGCTTATAGTTACAAGGCCCTAGAGAGTCCAGCTCAAGGTGCCATAAGAGGTACTTCCTCACCAAATGTCCATTGTTTCATGTTGAAGCAAGATGGCAGGTGATGTCAGCCTTCCTCTTCCTCTTAAGGCTCCGTGGTCCCAGCTTCTTCTGATCTTAGCTGTAGGCTGGGTGGCTCGTTTCTTTCCGGGCTCAGCTGCTCTCTTCTCTTTACAAGGTCAGCTGTGGACTATCAGGCAAATGGCTCATCTCTCTTCCTGGGGACGCAGGATCAAAGTCCATTACTCTTCTGTGTCTGTGGTGCTCTCTCAATTCCTCTGTGTATTTCTTCTTCTGCCTTCTTGATTGAGTATCCATTTATATAGCCCAAAAGGGGGCAGGGACTCAACCCTGCATACCCTGATGACATGGTCAAATCAAAACCCTAATCTTGATTTAATCAAGTAAATGTAAAGCCTTTGAATTTAAATCAATCAAAGAGTATCATGCCCAGAGGAAAAGACCAGTTTACAAACATAATCTCTCTTTTTGGAATTCATAAATCATCTCAAACTGCCACAATCACCTTTTCTCCTTCATAGTGGGAAATCAATGATAAAAATGGGTAAGCTATGAACAGACAGTAAAAGCATATTATCTAGAGAAGTTAGTGCTACCAATAGTAGAAACACAAACAAAAATGGTTAGAATTGTCTTTAGGGAGTGAGATTAGGAGTAGGGAGGGTGGTGTTTTTTGACCACATGAGTGAACAACTTTGATGAAAATAAAACATTTAAGTTTAAAAAATAGTCAACACTTTTAATAAATTAATTTTTAAAATGTACATATCATGAGTGATAATTTTATATTTGCGACAGTGTGGTGCTTGTGGTGGTATAAAGCTGTATGTACCTCAAAAAACATGTTCTTAAATCTAAACCATTGCTGTGGGTATAAATCCATTGTAAGCAGGACCTTTTGATGAGCCTACTTCAGTTAAGTGTGACCCATTTCATTCAGAATTGGTCTTAAAACTATTACTGGAGTTCTTTATAAGAGAATGAAATTCAGACAAAGAGAAAGCAAGGGAAGTAAGAAGCTGAAATCAACAAAATCCAGAAGAGAAAGGAGAGATCAGCAGATGCTGCTATGTAATAGAGGAGCCAAGGATCACCAGCAGTAGGTCTTCAGGAAGAAAGCATAACCCTGATAATGCCTTGAATTGGACATTTTCCCATCCTCAAATCTGTAAGCTATTAACTTCCCATTGTTCAAGCCAAACCATTTAAGGGTATTTGCTTTAAGGAACCTAGGAAGCTAAAACAGCGTTTAAGAACACAACCTTTTGATCTATACTGCTGGAGTTTAAATCCTGGTTTCAAATAATCAGATATTACTACTTCCTAATAATATCATGTAACAAAAATTTTATTGTATAATATACTATGAAGAAAATAAATTCTTAGTTATCTGAACAGAGTTGAAAGCTTTTTGCAAAATATACAGAAAATCATGTTTAACTTGGGATGAATAAACCATTAATATTTCACAATTTATGTTCAAAACTTATCTCAAATTTCTTGTTTCGCTGATCCAAAGACACAAGTTTTTCCAAAATTGTAATGTTTTAGACAGAGATTATGATGCTAGATTGCTAGCAAATTTACCTGTGAATAGAAAGTTCAGCTATCACTTCAGTTGATTTATATCATTGGCACAAAAACGAAATAAAGAGTATATATATATATATATATATATCATTGGCACCACATTTGGCTGAACAGTAACTCAAATTTGGATCACTACTGTCATCTAAAGTACCTTTCAAAAAGTTACACTGTGAGGCAGCTTTGAACAAAACATCATTGTGGATACAGAAGACTGTCACACACAGGCAATAAAATTAAAGCAGCAAGAAACGCCATATATCTCTTGGGATAAATAGTAGAATTTTTTAAACTAGGAGCAGTTGGTATGAAAAATGGATAAGTCATTTATGCACCAAACATCTATCAGTTCCCATTCAAGAAAAGGAATTTAATTTTCAGTGTTAAAAAATTCAATTAAGAAAAAAAAAACTAAGAAATGTGCAGACAATAAATCCAGTATTCAGCTGGCATCTAACCAACAATAATAGTAGCAGCAACTAACATTTATTGCATGCCCACTATATGTGAGACGATGTTGTATTTTCCATATACTGTATTTACTCATTTAATCCCCAAAGCACCTGTGTTAGGTAGGAACTAGTGCCCATTTTATAGATGAGAAAACTGACGCACAGAGAGGTTAAGTACTTTGCTTAAGGTCACATACATAATAATGCCCAAATTCAAATCCTGGTAGTATGACTTGAAAGCATGTGATTTTAAAGAGCTCTAAATTTTTATTAGAGAGCTACCGAAGGACATGAAACATGTAAGTGACATGACCATACTTGCAATTTAGGAACATCCCTATGGCAGCACTGAGATAACAGTTTAGAGGAGAGACATGATTGGAAGCAAGAAGAATAGTCAAGAGTTCTTGCAATGGTCTAAGAAAAAAAAAAGGATGAAGACTTGAATTAAAGCTAAAACAGTGGCAGTAGGGAAAAGAACAAAAAAGACAGAGAGGATAGATACTTAAGAAGAATGAATACAATATAGTGACTTTACCCAGCTACACTGCTGAAAGAGCCTACTTTCATGAGACAGGCTGAAAATACCAAATAATTGATTTCTTGGCTTTACTTGCAACTTTGGCAGGGATGTTTGATTTGATCCTAGCCAATGAAGTAGTGGGAAGTCTCTGTGTGTATGTGCATGAGGGACTGTCTCATCTGAATATAAAACATAGTAGTATCTTTATATGATGATAAGGAGAGTATATATTATTCATTAATTGGGTTCCTGGATTTTATTTAATATTTTATGTTAATGTTTATGGATATGTTGATATCCACAAATTAATTCAGGTAGTAGTTTCCTTTTTTGGGTGTTCTCTGTCAAGTTTAAGAATGCTACGTATGTAAAAATAATTCATAAGCTTATAAAAAGAATTTAAAAGCCTTTGATGGGGGAGCAGATGTGGCCAAGCAGTTGAGTGCCTGCTTCCCACATGGGAGATCCTGGGTTCGGTTCCTGGTGCATCCGAGAAAAAATAAACAACAAAAACAAACAACAAGCAAAACAAATGAAAAAACCAACTCAGGGGAGCCAGTGTGGCTCAATGGTTGAGTGCCAGCTTCCTACATACGAGGTCCTGGGTTCAATACCCGGCCCCTGGTACCTAAAAAAAAAAAAAAAAAAAAAAA
>JAKSZT010028738.1:467783-558195 GCA_026826555.1 Tolypeutes matacus | reverse complement strand
AACAGAATTTCCTTGTGAAATGGTTTGAGCCTGGTGCCTATGTTTGGAAAAAAGGAGGTAGGGAACTCTTTGACATCTTATGAAATTTCTTCTACAGTAACTAGTCTTCTTTATAAAATTTTCAATTTCTTCTGGAGTCAGTTTTGGTAATTTATAATATTGCCCAAATATTACCAATTTTTAAATTCATTTGTATAGTCAATGTTTTAATTTCATTAGTATGTGTGATTATTTTCCCATTTTACTTTGTGTATTAATTTTACTTGCCTTTTTAAATTTTTTAAATCTCTTCTTCCCCGCCCCCTGCCCGGATGGCTCCCTCGTCTTTCTGCTCATTGTCTGTTCATCTTCTTTAGGAGGCACCAGGAACCAAACCCGGAACATCCCATGTGGGAGGTGAGTGCCCAACCACTTGAGCCACTTCCGCTCCCTGCTGGTTGCAGTGTCTGTTGGTTGTGGCGGTTGCAGGGTCTGCTGGTTGCGGCATCTGCTCATCTTCTTTAGGAGGCAACTCCAAGTGGGAGGTGGGCACCCAACTGCTTGAGGCATATCCGCTTCCTGTACTTAACTTTAATTTGTTTATTTGTATTCCTTTTTCTTGGTAGATTATATTTAGCAATTTCTAATTTGGCATATAACTTTGCCAAAACCTTCTGAAATCACAGAGCATGAAATATTGCATGGTAGATAAGGCCCTAAGTCAAGAACTAGCCTCTTAGAAATACTGAAATAGTAAGAGCTTTACTTTTATGTCATAACTATATGGTCACATGCAAAAAAAGACCTGTTATTAAAAGACTATCTGTTATAACTTCTAGCATAATAGCAGTCCTTATCTTAGAAAGAAAGGGATAGTTCCCCAAACCATCGGGCAGATCACTTAATAGAGTAAAATTTTGGCCTCAGAGGTAAAGATGTGCCATTCTAGCATCCATGTGCTCAATTCTCCATCTGGTCTAAGCTATTTCCACATACTGGCACAACTCCTAGTAACAGCTGAATACGTGTTGCATCTCCTTCCATCTCATTTAACAGTGAGTTAAAATAATTAGACCAATTTATAAACACAACTAGTAAGTAAGAATTCTGCATCCAGCCCCTTTAATCTCTACCCTTTCAAATTTGAAGATAATCTGACCTGCAAAACCTACCCAATACAAGGTCCATTTTAGCATGCCATATATTCTATATAATCAAAGAATTAAACTTTTAATTACAAATCAAATGATCAATGGGCTGATATGGATTCCACCAATTTATTAAACAAACAAAATTAATACTAGCATTATTGAGTATAATGTTAATAGGCAATTACAAGGAGATTCTAGGTGCATTACTATAATGATAAAATATACTGTTTAAATCAGCAGTTCTCAAAATTTTTGGCCTCAGAACCTATTACATTGAGAACCTCAAGAGTTTGTTTGCGGGAAGCGTCTGTGGCTCAATCAGTAGGGCTCCCGTTTACCATATGGGAGGCCCCGGGTTCGGTTTCCGGGGCCTCCTGGTGAAGGCAAGCCCGCCTGCACGGCGTGGTTAGCTGACCCAGCGAGCACAAGCAGCAAGGGGGGGATAAATGAATAAATAAATAAAATCTTAAAAAAAAAAAAAAAAAAAGTTTGTTTATTTACTGTGCTAAATATTAAAACTAAGAAATTTAAAAATATTTAATTCATTTAAAAATAACAATAATAAAGCTAGTATGTGTAAACATAAATGGCATGTTTTAATGAAAAATAATTATGCTTTCCAAAACAAAAAAATTTAGTAAGAAGAGTGGCATTGTTTTACATTTTTGCAAATCTCTTTAGTATCTGGCTAAATAGAAGAAAATTTGATCCTTATATTTGCTTCTGCATTCAAACTGTGGCAATGTGTTGTTTTGGTTGAAAACATGAAGATCTGGCTTCACAAAGCTGGAAAAGGTAAGAGGATACCTCAAGGACATCCATAAAAAGATTTTGGGTACTCCACTTTGAGAACCATTGATTAAGCCTTATACAGGTAATATTTCTTTTCTTCTTTTTTTTAGGCGGTACCAGGGATTGAACCCGGGGCCTCATACATGGGAGGCAGGTGCTCAACAACTGAGCTACACCCGCTTCCAAATATTTCATTTTTAACATTAAAATTCCTCCTCTATTAAAATAAATTTCCTGTTATACTAGAAGATAGATTTAAAAGACACATTTTAAAACATTTTATTCTTATTAATCATTAATCTAATACTAAGTTATTATACTTACATAGCACAGATATATTTAAACATACACAGCAGAGGTAAATCTAGTTGTGGTTTTACTTAATTATTGTCCAGAATTGTTTGCATTTCTATAAGTTTCTCTTTCCTATTCTTTAGAGCAACATTTCACTGTCCTCAAAAACCCAATTCCACAACTTCTCCCCTCACTCTGTATAAATGTCTTCACTTCCTATTTCCTTGGGAAAATATAAATCTTCAGAATATAAGTCCCTCAACTTCAAGGCATCAACACTACAAACTTAGACAGGTTTGTACCCTTATTTTTCATCTTTGCTCCTGTTAAAATAAAAGCAGCATCCTTTCTCCAGGCTAAAACGAATCCACTTTCTACATGCTAATTTATAAAGTTACTCTTTTTTTTTTTTTTTAATAAATATTTTATTTATTTATTTATCCCCCCTTGCTGCTTGTGCTTGCTATGTCCATTTGCTGTGCATTTTTCTGTGTCTACTTGTCTCCCTTTGTTGCGTCATCTTGCTCAGCTCACCACGCCGCACGGGCTGGCTTGCCTCCACCAGGAGGCCCCAGGAATCGAACCTGGGGCCTCCCATATGGTAAACGGGAGCCCCATCGATTGAGCCACATCCGCTTCCCTATAAAGTTACTCTTTTTTTTTTTTTTAAGATTTTATTTATTTATTCATTTATCCCCACCTTGCTGCTTGTGCTCGCTGGGTCAGCTAACCACGCCGTGCGGGCGGGCTTGCCATGGGGCCTCCCATATGGTAAACGGGAGCCCTACTGATTGAGCCACAGCCGGTTCCCTATAAAGTTACTCTTAATTGTGCTAAAGTCTCTCCCATCTTACAAATTACACATAAAAACAAACTACCACTGAATTGTACACTTTAAACAAGTTTGAACTTTATGGTTGTAGCAGTTTGACATTAAGAATTCTAAAAACAGATATTGGATTATGTTTATTAACTGGTCTGTTCCTTTGGGCATATTAGATTGTATTAACTTCAAAGGTTTCACTTTTACTTGATTAAATTATGATTAGGGCTTTGATTGGGCCACATCAGTAGGACCTTGAGTTCCCGCCCTCTTGGTGGACGGAGACACACAGAGAAAATGACATGGCAGAGAAGAGAGTTGGAGTTTTGATGCTGGAGCCCAGGGAAGTAAAAACACAGAGAAGCAGATATGTGAGGAGAGAGAAAGAAGGCTTCATTAGACATGGCAGAGGGCCCGGGAAGAGAATGAGCCTGATAGTCTACAGTTGACCTTGTAAAGAGAGCAGAGCAGCTGAGCTTGGAAAGAAACAAGACCCAGGGAGAGAAACAAGCCTATGCTAACCTACAGCTGAGAAAGGAAGGAGCTGGGACCACGAAGCCTTAGGAGGAAGAGGAAGGCTGAACCACTGCAAACACGAGTAGCCATCTTGCTCTAACACATGGTGTAGCCGTTGGGCAGTTTGATGTAATTATGAATTCCAAAAATAGGTATTGGATCATGCTTGTAAACTGGTCTGCTAATCTGGGCATGATTAAGTTATGATTAGGGCGTTAAATGAGCCACATCAGTAGGGCGTTGAGCTGCACCCCTTGGTGGGTGGGGGAATTGAAGATAAAAGGCACGGCAAAGGACAGTGTTGAAGCAGTTTTGATGTTGGTGTTCTGGTGAGGAAGGAGCGAAGGCCCCAGGATAGAAACGAGCCGTTCACCTGAGAGTTCACAGCTGGCTTTGTGGAGAAAAGCAAAGCCTAGAGAGCCTAATAGTCTACAGCTGACCTTGTGGAGGAAAGAGAGGAGCTAAGCCTAGAGAGAAACGGAGCCCTGGGAAGAGAGGAACCCAGGAAGCCTGAACCCTGGCAAACATCGGCAGCTGTGTTGCTCCAACACGTGGCAATGGATTTTGGTGAGAGAAGAAACTTATGTTTTATGGCCTGGTAACTGTGGACTTCTACCCCAAATAAATACCCTTTATAAAGACCAACCTATTTCTGGTATTTTGCATCAGCACCCCTTTGGCTGACTAATACACGTGGCAACTGACTTTGGTGAGGGAAGTAACTTATGCTTTATGACCTGGTAACTGTAAGCTTCTACCCCAAATAAATACCCTTTATAAATACCAGTAGATTTCTGGTACTTTGCATCAGCACCCCGTTGGATGAGTAATACAATGGTATATAAACTATTAAAACCAAACAAACCTTGCACAAATACACAAGTTCCCCAACTTCACACTGCCTTTGTTACTCTGCCTTCCTCTTCTCCTAATACAAACTTAAAAAAAAATTTAACAGGTTTACAAGGTATAACTGACATACAATAAACTATATATAAGTATACAATTTTCTGAGTTTCAGACATACATATATGCCTGAGAAATGATCATCACAACTGATATAATAAACAAAATCATCACAAAAAAGTTTCCTTTTTTCTTTTTGAAATTGTTATTTCCCAACCCTCCCCATGACCACTACCACTGATCTGCCTTTTCAGACAAACTTCTTGAACAAGTAATCTGTAGACTTATCTATTCCTTATTTTGTATCCATTCACTCAATTTACTGAACTCAGCAATATGGATTCCATCTATACAACTTCACTTTAAGTGCTGTCATCAAAGCCACCAAGATTTTCAAGGTGTTATTAATCTAAAGCAGTTTCAGTTCTTACTTGATCTCTTTATAGCACTTCTCCACTTTCTCCTCCTCTGAAACACTTTTACCTTGGCTTCTAAGAACACACTCTCCAGGTGTTCCACCCATAACTATTCCACTGATGGTCTCTTCTGTGTTGGTATTCCTCAAGGGTTAGTCCTAGGCCCTCTTCTCCCGAACTTGTATCTCTAGCTCAGATTCAAATGTCTTCTGAGCTCCAGACTCGCACTTCCAGTTGCTCACTGGGGATCTACATGTGCATGCTCCACGGACACCCCAAAAGGAACTCATCTTCTTGATCCCCAAACCTGTTCCTCCTCTAGTGTTCCATATCTCAGTGAGGACCCCGACATCATCCTACTTGCCCAAGTGGGAAACCGTAAATACCAAGCTCACCTAATTCAGAATTCAGTGGTCTCTAAGGCAAGGCCACATAAGGCAACATTTGCCTAGCTATATTTGACTTGAGGAAATGCATCTATTTCTAGGCTATGGAAAAAACATTCAGGTTCTGATTCTCTTATCTACCCTATGTCGTTTGTATGTAAGTATGTGCATGGGGATGTTAGGATGGGAAGGCAGGAAAGGGGGACAAGATAAAGCAGAGGAAGACTGCCTTGTAAAAAGGATTTAAAAAGGCATTTGGAAAGGACCATAGAAAAAATATAGTAGGTACACTGCCCTACATGAATAGGATTATGTCTCTAAAGCATATACCATCTAGCTTTTTCTTATGAGTAATGAAAATTACACTAAAGATATCAAACCTTATTTATTTCACACAAAATACTTAAAAGCTATATATTTCACAGATTAGAAGAAGTGCTTCAATTAACTTTACTTGGGTTATTTCAATACTGTAGAAGCCAGCTTTAAAAATTATGTGAGTTTTAAAAGTATATATATGCTTAACATGGATGAACTTTGAAGACATCATGTTGACTAAAGTAAGTCAGACACAAATATTGTATGATCTTATTGATATGAAATAATTAGAATTAATAAATTCATAAAGTCAGAAACTAGCAAAAAGGTTACCAGGGGCTGGGGAGGGGTTAGGGACTGGAGAGTGTAGCAGTTTGATATTGTTTATGAATTCCAAAAATATGTTTGGGGAGGTGCATGTGGCTCAAATGGTTGGGCATCCGTCTCCCATATGGAGGGACCTGGGTTCGATTCCCAGGACCTCCCAGTAAAAAAAAAAAAAAAAAAAAAAAAAAGTTTGTGAACTGGTCTGTCCCTCTGGGGCATATTAGATTGGACTGGATTCAGAGGTTTCACTTTTACTTGATTAAATAATGATTAAGGCTTTGATTGGGCCACATCAGTAGGATGTTGAGTCCCCGCCCACCAAGGGGGCAGGGACTCACAGAGAAAATGACAAGGCAAAAGAGTTAATTAGAGTTTTGATCCTGGAGCCTGGGAAGTTAGTTAGGGCTTTGATCCTGGAGCCCAGGAAAGTAAACACACAGAGAAACAGATAGGTGAGGAAGAAGAGAAGGCTTCATTAGACACGGCAGAGGCCCCAAGAAGAGAGACAAGCTGTTCACCTGATAGTCTACAGCTGGCCTTGTGGAGAGAGCAGGGCGTCTGAGCCCGGAGAGAAATGAGCCCCGGGAAGAGAGGAACCTAGGAAGCCTGAACCCTTGTAGATGTCGGCAGCCATCTTGCACCAACACGTGGCAACAGACTTTGGTGAGGGACGCAACTTATGCTTTATGGCCTAATAACTGCAAGGTTCTACCCCAAATAAATACCCTTTATAAAAGCCAACAGATTTCTGGTATTTTGTATCAGAACCCCTTTAGCTAATACAGACAGTTAAAGCTTAATTGGTACAGAATTTCTCTTGGGATGATTGAAAAGTTTGGTAATAGATCATGGTGATGGTAGCACAACATTGTGAATGTAATTAACATCACTGAATTATATATCTGAATGTGGTTAAAGAGTGAAATTTTAGGTATGTATGTTACTAAAATAAAAAATAAACATCTTCCACCTTAAAAAAATAAGGACATGATAGGGATAGGGACAACCGAAAAAAAAACTGGAATAGGTAATATATGCTTTATATCAGTGTTAAATTTCTTAAACTTGATAGCTGTACTTCAGGTGGTTACACAGTGAGTATCCTAGTTCTCAGAAAATGTACCTGGAAGTGTTTCTCAGAAAATGTACCTGGAAGTGTTAAGTGTTAGCAGAGCATGATGTATGTAACCTACTGAGAGAGAAAGAAAAGTAAGAAAGGAGGGAATGGGAAAGGCCCCTACACTTTGGCCTGGAGCTATTCTCTAAAGTCACTGTTCACTGTATAGATAAGCTCTGAAGGGGAGCACCTGCAGAGGTCAATCTGCAAGGACTAAGAAAGGAGTTTGTTGTTGCTATTGTTAGCTCATGGCATTCAAGGAAAGCTCTGCCATCACACTAGTTGGATATAAGCTTAAGGAATAGACACCTCAGAGTAAAATTCCAGTAATGGCACATTAAAATATCAAAATGTCCAAGAGTAACACAAGGTTACAAAACATATAAAGAAGCAGGAAATGAAGTCCAGTCAAAGGAGAAGATTAAAGCATTAGAAATTATCAATGAGGAAGACTAGACCTAGGGCACACCAGACAAAGACTTTTTAAAAATGATACTAAATATAGTAAAAAAACTAAAGGAAAACATGCTCAAAGAACTAAAGGAAATCAGAAAAACAACAGATGAACACAAAGAGAATATCAATAGAGAGATGGAAATTATGAAAAGGGCCCAAACAGATCTGAAGACCACAGTAACAGAAATGTAAAATTTCCTAGATGGGTAAATCAGTAGATTGGAGCTTGCAGAAGAAAGAAATCAGTGAACTTGAAGAAATGACCATTGAAATCACCTAGTCTGAAGAGAGAAAGAATAAAGAATGAGGAAAAATGAAGAGCGCCTGAGAAACTTGTGGGATACCACCAAATTTATCAATATACACATTTTGGGAGTCCCAGAAAGAAAAGAAAGAGAGAAAAAGAATAGTTTCGAAAATAATGGCTGAAAACATCCAAATTTAATGAAAGACATGAATATACACATCCAAGATGCCCAACAAACACCAAAACAGAATAAATCCAAAAAGACCCACACCATGCCACATTACAATAAAAATGGCAAACGCTAAAGATAAAGAAAGATTCTGAAAGCTGCAAGCAAGAAGCAACATGGTCACATACCAGGGAACCTCAGTAAGATTAAATGTCTCCTCATTGGAAACCATGGAGTCAAGAAGGCAGTAGGAAGACATAGTTAAAGAGCTGAAAGCAAAAAATTGCCAGCCAAGAATGCTGTATCGAGCAAAACTGTCTTTCAAAAAGGAAGAAGGAATTAAGACAATCCCAGATAAACAAAGCTGAGGGACTTCATCATCACTAGACTGGCTCTACAAGAAACGCTAAAGGGAGTTCTGCAGGTTGAAAGGAAAGGACAGTAGACGACTGAAACCACATGAAAAAATAAAGATCTCCAGTAAAGATAATGCATGGGTAAATATAATACCAGTACTAATGTATTTTTTTTTTTAAACTATATTTTTTACTTCCTACAAAATCTAAAAGACAAATGCATAAAAAGTAATGATAAATCAATGATTTTAGACTCATAATGTAAAAATATGTAATTTGTGATAAGAACTACATAAAGGTGGTGAGATGGAAAGGTTTAGGAACATGCTTTGTGTATGCTACTGAAGTTAAGTTGGTATCAAAGCAAATATAGCATTCTATAGATTTAGGATGTTAAATTTAAGCCCCACGGTAACTACAAAGAAAATATAAGATAATATGCAAGCTCATAGAGACAGAAAGTATTGTACAGGTTGTCAGGGCAGGGGTAATGGGGAGTTAATGAGTTTGAGAGTCTATTTGGAGTGAAGAAAAAGTTATAGTAATGGGTGGTGGTGAAAATACTGCAACATTGTGAATGTGATGAATCCCACTGAATGATACACTTGGGAGGTCAATTTGTGAAGATTTTTGCTGTGTATGTTTCCACAATTTAAAAAAAAAAGAAAGGAACTAAAGAGATAATGTCCATTAAATAGAATACATGATACTGATGGGATTTAAGAATGGAGGAGAAAAGGTTCAAAAGGACATTACTGGGACAAAAGGAAAAAATGGAATACAGAACGTACTCTTTTTATCAACATTAAATTTCTTGAACTTGATATCTGTACTTAAGGTGCTTACATAAGTGAATATGCTTTCTCATAAGAAGTGTACATGGAAGTAATACACATTCAAGGAAGAAGGTAAGTGCAACCTACTCTGAAATGTTCATAAAATAACTAGAGAGATATAGAAAGTTAGATAGAAAGACAGATGGAAGGAAGGAAGTAGGGAGGGAGGGAGGAAAGGAAAGAAAATTATAGAAAATGATACAGCAAAGGGGCAGATGTGGCTCAAATGGCTGGGCGTTCGTTTCCCATATGGAGGGACCTGGGTTCGATGCCTGGGACCTCCCGGTAAAATTAAAAAAAAAAAAAGAAAAAAGAAAAATATAGAAAATGATACAGCAAAGGAGGCAAATGTTAAGACTGGCAAATCTGGGTATTGGTGGGGGGTGGTATGCTGGAGTTCTCTGTTTGGGGTTTGCATTATTTTTGTAATTGGCCTATAAGTTTGAAAGTATTCCAAAACAAAACATTTAAAATTTTAAAAAAAGGAGAAAAATAACAGTAAGAATATTTATACTTATATAATAATATAGAGAAAATATAGGAAAAAAATTTAACATTTTATATCGAATTAAAATTTTTTCAAGATATTAACAAGATCTAGTTTCTTCTATTTTTCCCCTCATCCTTAATACATCTGACACAGTACTTTAATTATATATTGCTTTTTTTCACTAAACAGTGTAACAGGTACATTTCTTCCATATCATTAAATATAACCCTTCTTCTTCAGAGTCTCTAATATAGTAAGAAAAAGCACCTGTGACAGCACTCCCTTGTCTAGGTCTTAAACTCTATATCCTATGTTCTTAACCTCTATGTGCTTCTATTTTCTGATCTGACCAATGAAAGCATTAGTTTAAGTGACCTCTACATCACTAAAAGTTACAAGATTATGGAGAAAATCCCTTTTTACTTAACTCTTACAATTTAAGATTTTCTACAACCACACTGGATCTGTGTTTGAGAAAGCATATCCCACTGAAAATCACTAAATTTCGGATAATTCAGGATCTTTGGGTTTTTCAGGATGAGTTTTCTTTCATGAGTGATCTTAGTTGTACTGATACTAGGAATTATTTAAACATAAAGAGAAAAATCACTTTTTCTTCTCATCCATCTCTATCAGAATAAGATGTGATTAGTTTTTGGAGGGTTCTCTTAACCGTCTACCATCCTAATTAATGAGATTTCAGCACCTGGCTAGCTCAGTCAGTAGAGCATGAGACTCTTAATCTAATTAATGAGATTTTACATACAATAGATTATCCATTCCTTTCCACATAAAGATTTACGGAAACATCAGTTCTTACCTTAACTGGGAAGCTACATTTTCCAGTACGAACTCCTTCTTCATCTGTCTGCCACTGATGTGGACGACTGGCCTCTGGAACATAAACATCTTTCTTTCTCCTAAAACTTTGCCGTAGTTTGTTCATTTTAATTTTTACAATCTAGGGACAGAGGAAAAAAAATATGAAAAAGGAATTACTACCTTCTCACATATTTAAACTTCAGAATACTGTACTAATAAAAACCTAATGTCCCAAATTAAAGGCTTGGCTTAGGGGAAAGTGAGCAATTAGTACACTTCCCTCTTAGGGTGACACTAAGCTCAAGCAAACAAATCATTTTACTTTTTGAAAAGCCAACTACAATACTAGTCCTGATGAAACAAAAATAACCTCTCGTAGATTTGAAGAATCTTATTCTAAGAAGTTCCAAGCATTTTAATTATAATATTACAAAAAGAATTCTCCCCACTGATCAAACCTATACTCCTAAAAATAGGAATTTGTACATGTAGGCTAACTTACATACTACTAACAATGTCTAAAAACATTCTGAAAATTTTCACACTTAGTAGGAAAAAATCATCTGGAAATACTGGAATTTGGAGATCTTTTTTGGAGATATTAGGCACTAAGCAAAGCAGAAACTACAGTCACCTTTTTATAAGATGCTTTAGAAAGAGGAATAAAAGTTTCCCTAAACATACCTGAAGGAGAAAAAGTTATAAGGTTAGCAGTTTTGCTAACAGTATGACATCAAAATGTACTTTCATATCTATAATCATTACAGTAATATAGCAGTTTTTAATGACAAAAATCTAAGTTTCATCAAAAATTCTGTAAATTTAAAGTGTTAAACTATAGTCAGTTATTTGTTTTGTTACTGGAAGAGGCACTCCTCTAATGCTTTTAAAGGTACAGGAGAAATCACAAAACTAGAGAGGGAAAAACTAGCTCCTAAGAAACAGCAGACCATTCAAGAACCCATAAATAAACATACTAGAATAAGTGCCCCTTTACAGAGTAAAATGTCAAAATCTGAAACCAATACCTCCAGTTTTCTGTTAAGGAACATGGCACATTCTTTGTATGAAGGATTTAACCTCAACCAGCCTAAAAATATCTTAACTGGAGAAAATGATGTGACAAAAACTATAAAAAGGAAACGTCCTCTGTGTCAGGAGTGTGAAATAGCAAGGGATTGGATATTAATCCCCATGTGACACCAATGAAAGTTTTGAAAATCAAAGTTTGTATTCTGAGGAAAAGCATTTTGTATTTTAAAATGCATAATGCCACAGCAGAACTATTAGGAAATTAGCTAAATTACACAGACAAATTACAGACAAATTACACACATCTTTTCAAAAAGTAAAAATTCTGACAAAGCAATGGCATGTAAAAATCAATCTTTAGGGAAGCGGCTGTGGCTCAATCAGTAGGGCTCCCGTTTACCATGTGGGGGACCCCAGGTTCGGTTCCCGGGGCCTCCTGGTGGGGGCGGGCCCGCCCGCACGGCGTGGTTGGCTGACCCAGCGAGCACAAGCAGCAAGGGGGGGATAAATGAATAAATAAATAAAATCTTAAAAAAAAAAAAAAAAATCAATCTTTAAAATGAATTTACCATTTCTCAATTCAAAATTATAGTGTCTAAAGTAGAAATTAAAGGATTGAACAATGGATTCCTCAGCTTTAAGCACATCACTTATTCCTATTCTAAATGAGAGTCTCTCTTAATCTAACAGACTTCCGTAACATTCCCTGATAACTTTCACATTACACACACGCAAAAATATACATGAATGCAAACATATCAGAGAATAAAAAGCACCTATACTCTTGCCCAAACTGGCACTTTAAGAAACTTGAGGCAAAAAGCCCATTTGATTCATTCCTCCCTAATTTCTTTCTCATAGTAAAGAAGACTACGAAACTACCCAATCACCCAGATACCTGGAAACCATCCTTGCTTTCACCCTTTCTTCGGGCTAATAACTCCACTTGCTCAGCATCTCTTAAATTCATTCCCCCTCCACTACACCAGCCCCACTCTCCTCAGACATTTTTCCGTAAATCATGGCAAAAGCCTACTACTGTCCTCTTTGCTTCCAATAGAGTTCCATTCCAACCTGTTCTGACTACTGCCAGAGTGAGCTTTCTTTTTATTTTTAATTTTTAATTTATTTCATTTATTTCTCACCATCCCCCTCATTGTTTGTGCTTGCTGTCTACTCTCTGTGTCTGTTCACTGTGTGCTTGTCTTCTTTTTAGGAGGCACCGGGAACTGAATGCAGGACCGTCCATGTGGGAGGGAGGCGCCCAATCACTTGAGCCACCTCCACACCCTGCCTATTTCTAGTGCCCCTTTATAGAGTAAAATGTTTCCTCATTGTGTCTCCTTGTTGCATCACCTTCTTGCATCAGCTTGCTCATTTTCTTTAGAACGCACCGGAAACCAAACCCGGGTCCTCCCATGTGGTAGGCAGGCGCCCAACTGCTCAAGCCATA
This sequence comes from Tolypeutes matacus, assembly GCA_026826555.1. NCBI lineage: Eukaryota > Metazoa > Chordata > Mammalia > Cingulata > Chlamyphoridae > Tolypeutes > Tolypeutes matacus. The sequence goes on along the minus strand of JAKSZT010028738.1, from coordinate 545,309 downwards.
TCTGCTTCCCCTGAGTGAGCTTTCTAAAATAACAATCTAACGATGTAATTATTCTGCTTAAAATCCTTCAATGGGACTTCCAGGGAGATGGCAGAGTTGGGAGATCCAGGAATCAGTCCTTCCTCCAAAATAGTTAGTAAACAGGCAGTAATTGCCAGAAACAACTGTTCTGGGGATCTGGAGGCCAGAAGAACATTATATAGCATCCAGGGAAGAGTGGGAGAAGAGGCTGATAAACTGTAGCAAAGAACTGTGAGTAGCCCTTTCCACATGGAGGTTATCAATGCCTATCCCCCACTCTTGCGGCAGGCCAGCTCAGGATGCAGACCCCGGCAAGTTGCTGCTGTCAGAAAGGGACATAAAAATCCTCTCCCCAACAGCAGGGGTGGACATGGAGGAGCACTGACCATGACTTTTGTTGTTGTTTTTAATATGTGAATGTCTTTATTTTGCCATCATTTATTTTTAAAATCAATTGTATTGATAGATATTAACAAAGCATACAATTCCTCCAAGGAGCACAATCAACAGAATTTGCTATAATCACATAGTTGTGCATTCTTCCCTTCAATCATTATTAGAGCATTTTCATTATTTCAATATTAATAATAAACAAAAAAACAAAGAAACAAACAAGAAAAGTCCTCACCTCTCAATCTCTCTCTTCCCCCACTGTACATAGCTGCTGTTTCTGGCTATTCTATCCAAAGTATATAATCAATGGCTTTTAGTATAATCACAATGTTGTACATTGATCATCTTAAAAATTCTAGAACAATTTCATTACTCCAAAAAGAAAGACTCCAAGCCCCTTAGCACTCCTTCCTCAGACCTACATAACAACTAATCTTTCATCTTTATGAATTGATTTATATTTACATTTTATATAAATGGAATCATACAATATGTAGTATTCTGTATCTGGTCTCCTTCACTTAGTATAGTGGGTTTTTTTGGTCTGATATTAACATTGTGTAGTATTAACTTACATTTGTTCAGTTTCAAGGAAAAATGGTCTTACATATACAATTCTACCCATATTCATATTTCACATAATATATTTATATTTCACATTACATATTTAGTTAATAATAGGACAATCATACAGTATTTTTTCTTTTGTGTCTGGCTTGCTTCATTCAACATAAAGCCTTCCAGGTTCATTTATGTTGTCACATGTTTCATGACTTCATTTCTTCTCACCACTGCATAATATTCCATTGAGTGTATATTCCACAATTTGTTTATCCATTCATTAGTTGATGGACAACTGGGTTGTTTCCAACTTTTAGCTATCATGAATGATGCCACTATAAACATCGGTGTGCAGGTATTTATTCATGTCATTGGTCTCAGTTCTTTTGGTTATATACCTAGCAATGGTATTGCAGGATCCCATGGCAAGTCTATATTCAACTTCATTGGAACTGCCAAACAGTGCCCCACAGTGGCAGTACCAAACTACATTCCCACCAACAGACCACAGCTTTTAATTAGCGAATTAACACCACTGGGTGTTGGCTCTGAGCTACTGTTTCAACGTATCCCAAAGGCTGCTGCAGCAGCCACTGTTTTAACCCTGTCCCTGGCAGTGGCAGAGACAATTTAAAGATACAGTGCCTCCTTAGGGCTGCAGGGAACAGCTAGCTGAAGGGCAGCTCTTCCACAAAAACATGGTGAGGGCACACCCAAGCACTGATCACAGTATTTGATTAGCAAATTTAGATTGCTGGGTCTGGGCTCTGAGCTACTGTTTCAACATGCTCCAGACAAAGGAGCGGGCAACCACTGTTTCAGGCCCACCCCCAACAAGGGCAGAGGTTGAAGAGACTTAAAGGCAGTATCTCTGTAGGGCTGCAAAGAACAGTTTGCCAAAGAGCACCATCTGCTGGGCAGGCCAGGAAAGCACAGCTTCAGGGAGCTGTCAGAGATATTTGGTGTCCCTCCTGGTCCCCTACAAAGGGCATTTTGGAACTGGTCTATGCCCCTTTGTGGGTCCCTGGCCCTGTTCTGGCTGGGAAATACCGACTTGGGAAAGTTATCTCTGGGGTGACTCTCCTTCCAGAATTTGCCCTACAGGCAAAAGCAGCTGGGGAAAATGAAAGGAATGTTAAAAAATTAGAGAGGCAAAACAAAAATGAAAAGAACAGATCAAGATTCCTGGAAAAGGAACAGAGTAAGGAAGCTTTCCCCTGGGGGTGAAACAAGATGACAAATGGACAACTAGTGCAATCTTTTTTTTTTAATATATTTTTTAAATAAACTCTCCCCCCATCCTCCCACCCCTGAGATGGCTCCCTTGTCTGTTTGCTCATTGTTTTTTTTTGCTGCTTGTTTCTTTCTTTCTTTTTTTTTTTTTTTTTAAAGATTTTATTTATTCATTCATTTATCCCCCCCCTTGCTGCCTGTGCTCGCTGGGTCAGCCAACCACGCCGCGCGGGCGGGCCTGCCCTCACCAGGAGGCCCCGGGGACCAAACCCGGGCCTCCCATATGGTAAACGGGAGCCCCACTGATTGAGCCACAGCCGCTTCCCTGCTTGTTTCTAATCATTGTTTGCACTTGTTGTCTGCTTGCTTTTTCTTTAGAAGGCACCAGGAACCAAACCCAAGACCTACCATGTGGGAGGTGGGTGCGCAACTGCTTAAGCTACATCTGCTCCCTGCTTGTTTGTTTTTGCTCATTGTCTTTTCTCATTATCTGCTCATTTTCTCTTGTCTGTTCATTGTTTTGTTTTCTCTTCTTTAGGAGGCACCAGGAATCAAATCTGGGGCCTCCAATGTGGGATGTGGGTGCTCAACTGCTTGAGCCACATCTGCTCCCAAATAGTGCAATCTTAAAAACTGCACCACATATCCAGGGCAAGAATCAGATGAAGAAGAGCTGGAAAAATCCAATGAAACACAGGCAATTCTAAAGGTCTAGAATGAGTTGAATCAGTGTCAAAGAAGAGTTTTAACACAAAGCCAACCAACAATAAAACCCTAGACAAGAAGGAGAAACTGACCTTCGGAGTTAACTCATTGAGATAATCAGATGCCTAGACATCAGCAAAAATTTACAAGCCATACTAAGAAACAGGAAGAAATGGCCCAGTTAAAGGCTGAAATTAAAACATCAGAGGAGAGAAAGAGTTTGGAAAAACAAACCAATGATATTCAAACAAATCTCCTAAATCAATGAAAGGAAATGAAGAAAAATATAGCTAAAGAGATAAAGGATATTAAGACGACAATGGGTAAACATAAAGAAGAATTTGAATGTAAAAAAAAAAAAAAAGAAATTATGGGAATGAAAGGCACAATAGAAGAGATTTAAAATACACTAGAAGAATACAACAGCAGGTTAGAACATGCTGAAGAAAGAATCAGTGAACTAGAAGAGAGGACAACCAAAATCCTACAGACAGAAGAACAGATAGAGAGAAAAATGGAAAAAATTGAGCAGGGTCTCAGGGGTTTGAATGACAGTGCTAAGTACACAAACATATATGTCATGGTTGTCCTGGAAGTAGACGAGAAGGGAAAGAAGGCAGAAAGAATATGTGAGGAAATAATGGACCAAAATTCCTAACTCTTATGAAAGATATAAATATAGATGTCTAAGAAGTGCAACATATTCCCAACAGAATAAATCCTAGTAGACCTGCTCCAAGACATATACTAACAAGAATGTCAAATGCCAAAGATAAAGAGAGAATCCTGGAAGCAGCAAGACAAAGGCAATTCGCCACATACAAGGGAACCACAATAAGACTAAGTGCCACTTTCTCTTCAGAAACCATGGAGGCGAGAAGGCAGTGGTATGATATATTTAAGGTAATGAAAGAGAAAAACTGCCAGCCAAGAATTCCCTGAAGACAATATTATGACATAGGGCTGGAGAGAGGATATACTCTTGAGGTAAGACAGTAAAGGTATACTGCTGGCCTTGCCAGCTGAAAGCAAACTGTTTCTGGTGGTGTTTACTAATGGCAATTGAGAAAAAAGCATTTGCCAGATCAATAGCTGCATACCAGGTACCAAGGGATGTGTTGATTTGCTCAAGCAATGATACCATATCTGGGAGAGTAGCTGCAATTGGAGTTACCACCTGGTTAAGTTTATGATGACCACTGTCATCCTCCAAGATCCATCTGTTTTCTGCACAGGCCAAATAGGAGAGTTGAATGGGGATGCAGTGGAAATCACCACCCCTGCATCCTTCAAGCCCTTGATGGTGGCACTGATATCTGCAATCCCTCCAAGAATCCAGTATTGCCTTTGATTTATGATTTTATTAGATAGGAGCAGATCTAGTGGCTTCCATTTGGCCTTTCCTAAAGCCCTCAATCCACAAATCAGGGAATCACTGTGGGGATTCTGCCAGTTGCTGAGTATGTCTATTCCAATTATACATTCTGGAACTGGAGAAATAACCACAGAATGAGTCTGGGGACCCACTGGACCCACTATGAGATGAACCTGAGCTAAAACTCCATTGATCATCTGACCTCCATAAGCCTTTACTCTGACTGGTGTACCAAAGTGATGTTTTGGTTCTGTTGGAATTAATGTCACTTCTGAGCCAGTGTTTAATAATCCCCCAAATGTCTGATCATTTCTTTTCCCCCATTGCACAGTTAGCCTGGTAAAAGGTGACAGGTCTCTTTGGGGCAGGCTGGGAGGAAGAGTAATAGTATAAATTTTTGGCAGTGTAACAGAGTCCTTCTCCAAGGGGACCTAGCCTTCTCCACATTCAAGGGGCTCTCAGTCTGTAAACTGCCTCAAGTCAGCCGTGGATGCAATCAACTCACGGATGATTAAAGTCCATGAAATGCCCTTTAATTACAATTAGCCCAATGCTTGCTTGACCAAACAACTGGGCACCATTACCTGGCCAAGATGACACATTAGCTTAACCATCACATCTGATAAGGGTCTAATATTCAGCATATATAAAGAGATTCTACAGCTCAACAATGAAAAGACAACCCAGTAAAAAAACTGGCAAAGATTTAAATAGACATTTTTCCAAAGAGGAAATATAAATGGCTAAAAAGCACATGAAAAGATGCTCAACATTACTAGCTATTAGGGAAATGCAAATCAAAACCACAATGTGTTATACTTTCATACCTACTAGACTGACCACTTTTAAAAACAGAAAACTGCAAGTGTTGGAGAGAATGTGGAGAAAGTCACACTCATTGACTGCTGGTGGGAATGTAGAATGGTACAGCCACTGTGGAAGACTATTAAAGACAGTGTGGCCATACCTCAGGAGGCTAAACATAGAATTGCCATTTGAGCTGGCAATCCCACTACTAGGTATATACTAAAAAGTACTGAAAGCAAGGACATGAACAGATATATGTACACTAATGTTCACAGTGGCAGTATTCACATTTGCTAAAAGATGGAAGCAACCCAAATGCCCATCAACAGATGAATGGATAAACAAAATGTGGTATATACATACGATGGACTATTATTCAGCTGTAAAAAGGAATGAAATATTGATGCATGCGACAACATGGATTGGCCTCAAGGACCTTATGTTGAGTGAGATAAGCCAGGCACAGAAGGGCAAATATTGTATGATCTCATTAATATGAACTAATTAAAATAAGCAAATTCACAGAGGTAGAATCTAGAAGATTGATTACCAGGAGATTTAAGGGGGGTAAAAAAATGGGGAGCTGATGCCTAATTTGTGCAGAATTTATCATTAGGTTGATGGTAGTGGTTTGGGGGTGGATAGATGTGATGGTCGTGTGACATTGTGAGTGGCGATGGCAGAGCTGAGGTAGGTGTGTTAGTTGTGTATGTTACTAGAAAGGAAAGCTAGAGGATAAAACATGGGATTGTACAACACAGTGAACCCTGTAGTGGGTAAGGATTGGGGTTAACAATATAAGAATGTTCTTTCCGGATCTAAAACAAAAGTATGTCACTAATACAAGGTGTTAATAATAAAGTGGTATATGGGGGAAAATGTACCTAAAGCAAAATATGGACCATAGTTAACAGTAACATATTAATATTCTCACATTGCATTGGAGGTACCACACCAATGTTAAGTGTGAACAATGGGGAGTGGGGTGGGGGATGTTGCATATTTTACTATTAGAAAAAATGTTATATGTCACAGAAACAACCAAATTTCCTTTTAAGTTATACTGTTTTACATGGTCAGAAGTCTAGACAGACAGGTCCTTTTAAAAACCTTGAACTTATATAGCTATATAACTCAGCTCAGGAGTTATTAAACTTTTCAGGGAAGTTAGCATTTTTTTTTCTGACAAGCCCCTACCTGGACTGGGTTAGATCCTTCCATTTCATATGATTCCCACTATTACCCTCTGCTTACTTCTCTCATACTCATGAAACCTTATAGCAATTGTCTATTTCCTTAACGGCAGACTGTGTCTTATTTGTTTAAGTATCCCTGGTTCCCATCAGTGCCTATCATACAGGGCATACTATAAATTTGAAAAAACAAAAGATAAAATAGACCTCCATCATAGTGGAAGCTATTTGCTAGGTGAGATAAGTCTAGACATACAAGACCAGAGAACCAACAGTATTGGAAGAGATTGCAGATGTAATAGTAGTCTACCTCCTATTGACAAAGGAACCACTTTGAAAACTTCCCTGAAAGGAGGACATTTAACCTCTGCCAAAATATCTCTAGTACCGTTAAGGTTCTGGGCAGCTATTTATTGCTGTACCATTCTGTTTCCCAATAACAAAATAGGCTGAAATTGTCAACCAATTTGGAGTCTAAATATTCTCTTGTTGGGAAGCGGCTGTGGCTCAATCAGTAGGGCTCCCGTTTACCACATGGGAGGCCCCGGGTTCGGTTCCCGGGGCCTCCTGGTGAAGGCAAGCCGGCCCGCACGGCGTGGTTAGCTGACCCAGCGAGCACAAGCAGCAAGGGGGGGATAAATGAATAAATAAATAAATAAAATCTTTAAAATAAATAAATAAATAAATAAATAAATAAATAAATAAATATTCTCTTGTCACTTTCAGTCCTCAAAATGGTTTACCATCAGCATTCCTGCAAAGAGTACTAGAGTACATATCAATAATTCTCAAACTATGCTTCAATTAGCCCTAGGAGGGAGGATCAGGAGCCACGGGTTATTTGGAGGAAATGGAAGACTGGACACAATGCTCATAAGGGGTTCTGGCCCCTGTCTCAACTTCAGATGATCTCCACTTTATCTGATTTATATGTTGAAGTTCTGTGTAAAAGTTTAAGGAATGAGTTACATGAGTGGAAAAAGTTTGAAAATTAGTGATAAATTTTAATAGTTCTAAAATAAATTTGGTGGGGGACGGATGTAGCTCAAATGTTGGGCGTCTGTCTCCCATATGGAGGGACCCGGGTTCGATCCCTGGGACCTCCCGGTAAAAAAATATATATATATATTAAAAATAAATAAATAAAATAAAATAAAATAAATTTGGCAAAATGAAAGTACATAATTATAGTACCTTGTTTGCAATTTCTTAAAGATTAACCAACAATGGCCTGTAAAACAATCTAACATTTAAGATAATAATTAACACATCAAAGGAGAGACCAAAAATTCTGCTTTCAAGCAATCCACATATAATTATTTCATGTACAGAACAAATAAATAGGTAATAAGAAAAAAATAAAACATAGTAAATCAAAGTAATATTTACTATTGGTCATCAGCAAAGTTGAACTTACTCCCAAATAAAGAAAATCACACCTCTCAGGAAAAATTCTGGCTGAACACAGGTATAAGATATATTTTTCTAAGTTTCAAAACTGACAAAGAACAAATATATTTTGTCCTACAAACTAAAGAACAAGAAAAGAAATCCCTATTCTACTAGATTTTCAAAGGGCACTAGATACAACTTAAGTGTCAAATTCGGAAAATATTTTCACAGTTCTCATTCTCAACTGTTTTGCAAAATTTGATACCATGATTCCAACTCTCTTTTGTACACTTCTTTCCTCCTTAGGCACCCCAATTCTCTACTCCTTTTCAGCTCTGTTTCCTGCAACTTTTTCAAAGGCCTCTTCTACTTTTGCCTCCCTTTTGAGGGTATTCCCCAAATATCAGTCCTCAATTTACATTTTCTCTATATGATCACTCTTAGAACAATAATCAGTCAATACAAACTATCACCCAACTACAATGATTTACCAGTTGTACTCTATGTCTTGTTTTCTTACCCAAGTTTCTCCAATTGCATGTATTGATGTTGCCTTGAACACATTAACTCAGACTTAATTCATTACCTCTTATCTCCCATCCCTGAAGACCTCCTCCTCCTCACCAATTTGTTTGGTTTGGTTAAAAACTGCGAACTTACTATGTGTCAGGCCCCATGGTTAATGTTAGTGGACAAAGAAATTAATAAGACAACTTCCTTGCCTTTAGGCAGCTCTCTCCCCTCATAAAAGGTTAATGTCTATATAATATTGTGAGTGTGCTAACAGCACTATATATAGCGTGCTCTAGAAGCATAGGCTAGGTTCAGGAAAGGAGATAGTGCCTGAGCTAATTTTTGAAGGAAGAACAGAAATTAGCCACACATAGTAGGAGTTAGGAGGAAAAAGACATTTTGGGTAGACACAACAGCATCAACAAAAGCACAGATTCAGGAAATCAAATGCTAGGCAACAATGCAAGAGGAAGAGTGGTAGACAGGAGGCTAGAGAAGTAAGCAAGGATCTGGTCCTTAAAGGAGCCAGGATTTTATTCTATAGGTACTTGAAAGCCACCAAAAGGTGTTAAACAGATTAGTGATATGGTCACAATTAAATCAGTAGCTTACTTGGGTGGCAGTATGGAAAAATCTGAGGGGGGAAAGACTATAGGCTTTTTTTTGGTTTTTTTTTAATAATCTAGGCAAGTTATGATGAGAGCTTGAACTAGAGCTATAGTGGTAGCATAGGTGGAGAAAGGGGGATTGAAGAAAAGTTTAGAAGGTAGGATTAGCAGTGAGAATTTTTTTTTTTTTAAAGATTTTATTTTTTATTTATTCATCCCCCCTTGCTGCTTGCGCTCGCTGGGTCAGCCAACCACACCGTGCGGGCGGGCCTGCCTTCACCAGGAGGCCCCGGGAACCGAACCCGGGGCCTCCCATATGGTAAACGGGAGCCCCACTGATTGAGCCACAGCCGCTTCCCTAGCAGTGAGAATTGAGTCAATATGACTTAACTGTGTTCCAGGAAGTTTTTTGCCCAGGACAGTAAGACTACAAACCAATAATTAGCTTCACTGTTTGCTTTGGGAAATTCCTGCAAACTAATTTATCTGGGCACAGTTTGTGCATCAGAGCAAACAGCTCTCTTTACAGGATAACAGATTGCTTCAGGACCCTTTTCTTGCTATATCTGTTAATTCTAAATACTATGTCACAAAATTTGTCCATTCCCACCAGTTCCCCCATCATGAAAGATTTGCCTTAAACCACTTGGGTGCAGCCTTCAAAACCCTATAAATACCCTTTCCTAACTTTGTTTCTTTGAAACACTAAGACTTCGCCAATATTAAGTTTAATAAACTCAGCTTTGTTTGATCAACAGGATTCTCTGGAGGGCTTTGTGGGGAAAGTCAATAGCAGGAATTAGCAAATGATTATAAAAGATGAGGAAGAGGGAGAAATCCAAATATTACTCCTAAGTTTTACGCTTCATAAAAATGGATAGGTGAGTTCAGTTTAATACTTGTTGGATCTTTGAGGGGTTTGTTTATAGGGCATCCATGTGGAAATGTTTGTAAGCCTGAAATGCAGTGGAGAGGTCAGGGCAATCATATACAGTCAGTAGGGGTAAAACATATTTTGTGATGAGCCCTTATTATTGGTTAACTGATGTCTACTTGACTTTGGTTTTAGTTTCCCTCTTTTTTCCTAACAGAAGTTGGGATACAGTAAAACAGAATTAAATCCAGCACAATCATACTTGATAAAGTGAGGTACACATATCATATAATGAGCCAGTATGTACTAATATAGGGGCATCAGTGATGAAAATTTTAATTAATAGGTTAACACCTGGTCATTAATAGGTTAACAGCTGGCATTAAGGCCAGAGAAGTTTTCATTGGTCAGTGAGTGCTAGTCAGATCCCCAAAGTCCCACCTCCCTCAGGCACAGTTATTGGCTCCCTCCAAGGACCCCAGAAGGTTAGCCTGCTTTCATGTGTCCCTGTCTGGTCCCAGGTGGGCACAGTGAGGAGGATACACTAATACCCACCAGCCCTCCATCCCATCCACATGTTCCCCTAGTCAGATCAGGAATAAACTGTTGTAAGGGGAGACAACACCTCTAGCAGTGACACTAGCTCCCCAGTAATCAAATAGACTAAATGGGCAACTTGTCAGAATCAAAAGCAAGATTCCACTATATGCTCCCTACAAGAAACCCACTTTAAACATAAAGACACACAAAAGGATAGAAAGCTATATTATCACTAGTTAAAATAAAGCTGGAATAGCTATAATTAATATCAGACAAAGTAAAATTCAGAACAAAGAGTATTACCAGGGATAAAGAAGATCATTTCATAATGATAAAGGATTTGAGGAATCAAAAGGATATAACAATCCTAAAATGTATATACCTAACAACAGAGCTTCAAAATTCATGAAGCAAAAACTGATAGACTGTGAATATTCTCGCTGTCCTGATTTTGTGATAATCAGGGCAGGCTAAACATTCGCTATATTAGAAACCATGCATGTGTCCCCAGACCTAGTTTTTCTCCCTAGGTCTGGTTTTTGGAATGCTGGTGATAAACTAAGCCTGGTTTATTATATGACCATCCTGTATGGGAAATGCCAAACTCTAGGTATCTTTGGTCAACCTTAAGAGATATAGCAGGGGGATGGATGTGGCTCAAATGACCGGGCATCCGTCTCCCATATGGAGTGACCTGGGTTTGATTCCCGGGACCTCCCGGTAAAAATTTAAAAAAAAAAAGAAAAATATAGAAGGCGTGCAAGCTGCCAGGCCCCATGAGTGGGTGCGCCATCAGGCCTTGTGAGCGGGTGAGTCCCCCAGGCCCTGTGCGTGGGTGCGCCTTCAGGCTCCACGAGCCATGCAGCAAGATGACATAGGAGAATGACACAAGGGAGAGCCAAGATGAGATGCGCTGAAAAACCAGGAACTAAGGTGGCGCAGGCAGTAGGGCACCTCTCTTCCACATTGGAGGTTCCGAGGCTCGAATCCCAGTGAAAACAGGAGGAGAAGGATGAGGAGAGGGCAGGAAACAGACACAGAGAGTTGCCCAGTGAATGGATACAAAATCAGCAAAAATGGGGAGGGGGTAAAAATGGATAAAAGTAAATAAATAAATAAATAAATCCTTTTTTAAAAAGTATAGGGAGTACTATAGTTAGTAGTAACACTTTGATGATGCTCTTTCATAATTTGTTAACAAATGATTCACAACAATGCAAAGTATTTGTGGTGGGGTGATGTGTGGGAGCCCTGTATGATGTTATGCAGGTTTGTTTTATAAGTTCACAATGTTTACTGAACACTTATTGTTTATGTATGTTCATGTATGAATGATATACTTCAATAAATTGTTTTTTAAAAAACAAAACAAAACAAAAAAATTGATAGAGTGGGGAGTGGATGTGGCTTAAGCAGTTGAGTGCCTGCTTTCCACATGGGAGGTCCCGGGTTCAGTTCCTGGTGCCTTTTTAAAAAACAAAAAACAAGCAAACAAACAAAAAAACCAACTCAGGGGAGCCAGTGTGGCTCAGTGGTTGAGCGCTGTCTTCCCACATACAAGGTCCTGGGTTCAATCCCTGGTCCTGGTACCTCAAAAACAAAACAAAACAAAACAAAACAAAACACTAATAGAACTGCAAAGAGAAATAGAAATATCCACAATTATAGTTGGAAATTTCAATACCCCTCTCAATAATTAATAGAATAAATAAGAGAGTAGAAAATCATCAAGGATATGAGCATCAGCAAGACTTGAACAACACTATCAACCAACAGGATCTGACTGACATTTATAAAAAACTCTACTTAATGACAAAAGAATACAAGTTCTTCTCAAGTACACATGGAAATTTTATCAAGATAGACTATATCCTGAGCCATTAATATAAGTCTCAAATTTAAAAGGATTCAAATCACACAAAGCATGTTCTCTGAATGCAACTGAACTAAATTGCCAAATATTTGGAAACTAAACAACACATCTCTAAATAACCCATTGGTCAAATAAGAAATCAAAAGTGAAATCAGGGAAGCGGCTGTGGCTCAATCAGTGGGGCTCCCGTTTGCCATATGGGAGGCCCCGGGTTCGGTTCCCGGGGCCTCCTGGTGGGGGCAGGCCCGCCCGCACGGCGTGGTTGGCTGACCCAGCGAGCACAAGCAGCAAGGGGGGGATAAATGAATAAATAAATTAAAAATCTTAAAAAAAAAAAAAAAAAAAAAAAGTGAAATCAAAAAGTATTTTGAACTGAATGAAAATAAAAACATGAGATGTTTTGATGCCACAAAAGTAATACTTAGAAATTTATAGCACTAAACCAGTAGTTTAAAACCTGGGGCAATTTTGCCAACCAGAGGACATTTGGCAATGTCACAATTAGTGGGGGTAGGTGGGGTGCCACTGCCATATAGTGGGTAGAGGCCAGGGATGCTGCTAAAAACACTGCAATGCACATGACAGCTCCCACAATAATTATCCAGCCCAAAATGTCAATAGTGTTGCTATTGAGAAACCCTGCTCTAAATGCCTATAATAAAAAAAGAAAGGTATTAAATCAATGACCTCAGCTTCCACCTACAGAAACTAAAAGGACAATTAAATGTGAAGTAAGCAGAAGAAAAGGAAATAGTAGAGATCAAGAGAAGAAAACAATGAAATAGAAGAGAAAATTAGAAAAAAACTGATGAAACCATTATTAGGAATATGAGAAATTTGTGAACAAATTTATGCCAATAAATTTGACAATTCAGATGAAATGGAAAAATTCCTTAAAAGTCTCAGATTACCACAGCATATTCAAGAAGAAATATATAACCTGAATGGTTCTAGATCTATTAATGAAATTAAATTTGTAGTTAAAAGTCTTCCCTATAAGGAAGAATCTGGACCAGATGGATTCACTGGTGAATTCTACTAAACATTTAAAGAATAAATAATAACAATTCTATACAAGCTCTTCCAAAAAAATTGAGAAGGGAATATTTTTCAATTTATTCTAGGAGGCCACCATTTACCTGATACCAAAACCAAAGACATTCATTATAAAAAAAAAAGTAAGGTACAGACCAATATCTTTTGTGAACATGCATGTAAATATTCCCAAAAAATTTAAGCAAATGAAATCAAACAATAAACAAAGAGGGTAATATATCATTAAAACGTTTTTTTCCTTAGGGATGCAGGATTAACATTAGAAAAATCAACCAATGTAATCCATCATATCAACAAACTAAAAGAATCCCTGTGAATTTAGTTTACAACTCATGTTAAGCTTTAATTATCTCTTCTTCTTGGAATTCACAAACAGATATATACTGAACTGAATTTTTTCAGTGGGTTAAAATTCAATTAAGTATAAGCATATAAGCTCTATTTTCTATATATAATTTCCCATAGAGTTCAAGTTTTCCAGTATCGACTCTAGAGCAAATAATTACCATATCTATATATCTAGCTCTGTTTTGTGAATTCTGGTCTATACTACCAACTCAAACTCAATGTTGTCTTCAAACCAAATTTATCTTTAAAATGAACTTTTTCTGGTTGTCCTATTTCTATGTAACACCTTTATATCCATCAAAGCTATAAAAGGACAACAGCAAACCCTAATGTTTCTGATACCTCTCCATCTTTCCTCTATATCCAGTCCATAAACTGGTGCTATTGAATGGGAGTATCAATATCTCTGACATTTAGTGATCCCTTTCTATTCCTATTACCCTAGTTGAAATATCACCTCATACTTATACCTCTGCAAAACCCCTGTACTTCAAGCCCTCTTTCTTCCTATCTTTTTTCGCATAGTTATGCCAAATTAATATTCCTAAAATTCATCCTTTACCATGTTAAAAAGCTGTTGTGGATACTAAAGTCTAATTTTGTAGAGGCATTCAAATGCCTCTACAACTCAAACTCAACCATTTCCAGCCTCATCTCCCAATATTTTCCCACATAATTCTAACCTAAGATCAAAGCAGCATAAAGAAATAAAAACCTTAAGGTAACCATATGGGTAATTTAAAATGCCAGTACTATTGTACTGTATTTTTTGGTATGTAATTCTACTTTTTATTTTTTAATGGTTGTAAAAGGCAAAGGCATAAGAAGTAATGATAAATCTTTGGTTTTGTACATACAGTGTATAAAGATATAATTTGTAACAAGTACAACAAGAAGGTGGAGGGACAGAGAGCTATAGGACAAGTGTATGTGCACGCTATTGAAGTTAAGTTGGTGTGAGAGTTTGAAGCTGGATGGACTCCATAAGATCAAGTTCTTAAAGCTAATCCATTCCTGTGGGTGTAAACCTATTGTAGGTGGGAACTTTTTTTTTACCAGGAGGTACCAGGGATCGAACCCTGGTCTCTCCATATGGTAGACGGACGCCGAACCTCTTGAGCCACATCCGTTTCCCAGTAGGTGGGAACTTTTGATTTGGTTAACTTCAGTAAGTTGTGGCCCAGGGTAGGACTTAATCCTGTTACTAGAGTCCTTTATAAATGGAATGAATATGGAGAGAGACAGAGAGAAGCCCACAGAAGCTGAGAGAGAACTCAGCCCCAGAAACCAGAAGCTGAAAGCAATGAAACCCAGAAGAGAAGGGAGAGACCAGCAGATGCCGCTATGTGTCTTGCCATATGACAAAGGAGTCCAGGATCACTGGCAGCCGGTCTTCGGGGAGAAAGCATCACCTAATGATGTCTTGACTTGAGCATTTTCATGGCCTCAGAACTGTAAGCTTATAAGCTAATAAATCCCCATTGTAAAACCCAACCCATTTCTGGTATATTGCCTTCAGCACCTTAGCAAACTGAAACAGTTAATATCAAATCAAACATGATCACTATAGATTTAGGATGTTAAATTTAAGAGCTCCAGTAACCACAAAGAAAATATATGAAAAATATATACAGAAAAAAATGAGCAGGAACTCAAAATGATACAATACAAAAAAATCTAATAAATATGAAGGTAAGTATTAAATAAAGAATTGAGGGACAAAAAAGATTTAAGATTTAGAAAGACCGAATAGCAAAAATGGCAGAAGTCCTGCATTCTCAGTAACTACTTTAAATGTAAATGGATTAAACTCTCCAGTCAAAAGGCAGAGATTAGTAGAATGGATAAAACAGCATGACCAAACTATATGCTGTTTATAAGGGACTCACCTTAAATTTAAAGACACAAGTAGGGGAGTGAATGTGGCTCAAGCAGTTGGGTGCCCGCATCCCGGGTTTGGTTCCCGGTGCCTCCTAAAGAAGATGAACAGACAACTAGCAGACACAAGGAGCAGAAAACGAATGGACACAAAAAAGTAGACAATGAGTAGACACAAGGAGTGGACACAACAAGCAAGCAACGAGCGAAAACAACAAACATACAGATGAGAGAGCCATCTCGGGGGTGGTGGGAATAAAAAAACAAGTGAAGAGATGAAAAAAATCTACCATGTGAATAGCAACCAAAAGAGAGTTGGTGTAGCCATACAATCAGAAAAAACAGGCATCAGGTAAAAAAACTAATACAAGGGACAAAGGTCATTATGTACTCATAAGGGATCAATCAATAAAAATTTTTATTGTGGTATCATATATACAACATAAAACTTCCCATTTTAACCACTTTTAAGTACACGGTTTCATGGTATTTATTATATTCATAATATTGTGCTACCATTGCCACCATCCATTACTAAAATCTTTTCATCACTCCAAACAGAAACTCTGAACCCATTAAGCATTAACTCCCCATTCCTCCACCTACCCGTGCTCCACCCTTGATAATTTATAATCTACTTTCTGTCTCTATATATTTGAATATTCTAGCTATTTCATATAAAAGAAATCATACAGTATTTGTCCTTTTGTATCTGGCTTCTTTCATGCAACCTTGATGTCTTCAAGGTTCATCCATGTTGTAGCATGTATGAGAACTTCATTTCTTTTAATGGCTGAATAATATTTCATTTATGTATATACCACATTTTTTTTTATCCATTCACCCATCCATGAACACTTAGGTAGCTTTCACCTTTTGGCTATTGTGAACAATGCTGCTATGAATATTGGTGTACAAATATCTGTTTGAGTCCCTGCTTTCAATTCTTTGGGGTATATACTTAGAAGTGGAATTGCTGGGTCATGTATTAATTCTATGTTTAACTTTCTGAGGAACCATCAAACTATTTTCCCCAGTGGCTGCACCATTTTACATTCAGTTACAATGTATGAGAGTTCCTGTTTCTCCATATCCTTGCCAACAGTTGTTCTTTTCCATTTTTTATATAACAGTCATTCTATTGGGTGTGAGGTGGTATCTCTTTGTGGTTTTGATTAGCATTTACCTAACGGTTAATGATGCTGATCATCTTTTCATGTGCTTATTAGCCATTAGTCTATCTTATTTGGAGAAATATCTACTCAAGTCCTTTACCCATTTTTAAAATTGGTTGTCTTTTTGCTCTTGAGTTGTAGGAGTTCTTTATATAGTCTTGATATTAAACCCTTAATAGATATATGGTGTGCAAATATTTTTTCCCATTCTGTAGCTTGTCTTTTCACTTTCTTGATAATGTCTTTTATGCACAGAAGTTTTTAATTTTGATGAAGTCCAATTTATCTAATTTTTCTTTTATTGCTTATGCTTTTGGTGTCAAACCTAAGAATTGATTGCCTAATAAAAGGTTCTGAAGATATTCCCCTATGTTTTCTTCTAGGAGTTTTATAGTTTTAGCTCTTGATTTTACATTGATCTATTTTGAGTTAATTTTTGTATATAGTGAGGTTGCGATCCAATTTCATACTTTTGCATTTAGATACCCAGTGTTCCCAACACCGTTTATTGTAGAAACTATTCTTTCTCCACTGAATGGACCTGACACCCTTGTCAAGAATCAACTGGCCATACATGTGTGGGTCTGTTTCTGAATTCTCAATTCTATTCCATTAGTCTTTATGTCTGTTGTGCCAATACCACAGTTTTTTGATTACTGTAGTTTTGCAATACGTTTTGAAATCAGGAAGTCTGAATCCTCCAACTTTGTTCTTCTTTTTCAAGATAGTTTTTACTATTCAGGGCTACATATATTCTTTTTTTCTTTCTTTTTTTTTTTTTTTTCAAGTTAAACAACAATTTGTAACCAAAACTTTAATCCCAAAGATTCTCATACAACATATTACAAATGACAGCATGAAAAAAAATCTTACACAGTAACTCAAAGATCAGCTCTACAATGTACCCTTAAACTGGCAGGACACTGGTTATCTCCAAGTCTCACATTTCCAAATAAAGGATGTTATTAAACAGCTATGTAATTCATACACAGCAATCACAAAAAGAACCTTTTTTTTTTTTTTTTCTTACCGGGAGGTCCCGGGGATCGAACCCTGGTCCCTCCATATGGGAGATGGACGCCCAACCACCTGAGCCACATCCATGCCCCACAAAAAGAACTTATGACCTAAAGCAAAGGTAACTAACTTTCTTGAAAGAGATTCTATACCAGCTGGGAAATTGCCCAGTATGAAGACTAGTTTATTTTTAAAAACCTCCAATCTAATTTAATGGTGCGGCTTTTATTTTTTACCAGCTGGCTTGTGTTCACAGCAGCTTTTAAAGACTGCTTGTTCAACTACAATTGCATACTATATCCCATCTATGGACAAAATTAAAGACCTTAATTTTTGCCAGTTTTGTTACTGTAATATTAACACATCACACTTTAGCTGGGCAGGATTTAGGTTTATTATCAGTCTATGCAAGACCGAAAATTCAAAGCAATTCAATTTTGCTTAAGGGAACATTGTAAAGTAACAAATTCTTGGTATTACAACATGCCTTATATGATCAATTTCAAACCATAGAGAATTACATCTTCATGTGTGTCACTGTTACAAGAGACAATAAACAAATTCAAACAGCTGAAACATCTTAAAAATGCACCAAGCTTATGAAGTCTCAAACAAAACCTGAATTTTCTGTACATACTCCCATCAAATGAAGTTATTTCCTGTACACCACTCCTCTTGCAAACTCATCTTCTATTTCCTTTCATTTGACCTAGAACGGCTTGGCTACCTAGAGAAGGATCAGGACGGCTTGTGATTTCTTTCCCGAGACAGTGATCTTTCTCTTCTCCTATCTCTAGAAAGAGACCTGCGATGGCTGCGGGAGAAGCTTCTCCTTGGAGTTCTGCAGCATGGCGGAGGGCTCCTTCTATGATAATCATCCCGAGGGCGACGACCCCAAGAGGGAGGAGGGCCTCGATCACGACTTCTTTTTTCACCATTCGACAGTTCCACTCTTAAACGGCAGCCACAGAGTGTTCTTCCATCTAGTTCTCCAACAGCATCAGCTGCATCTCGGGGATCTTCAAATTCAACAAAAGCAAAGCCAGGAGGGTTTCTAGCAACCCACACACTTTGGAGTGGTCCATAATAGCCAAAAGCCTGTTCCAATTCAGTCTTGTTGCCATTGTTTCCAAGACTACCTACATAAACCTTACAATCCAATGGACAAGAATCACGATGCATTTTGAGATCTTGGATTGAAAAGCGGTGGCTCAAAGCCACACGCTCAAATGGATCTTCCCGCTCCTCTGCGCTCCAGCTCTCGAAAATGCTCCCGTTTACCCGGCGTCCACGAAATGGCCCATATATTCTTTTGTAAAAATCAACTATTTCATAATTTTAGTTTGATGGAAAGTAAGCCACCTAAAATATTTCCTGGAACTAAGTACAGGAATGTAGGGTGTATAAATACAAATATATACACACATAATTGTGAGATGTCTAACAAAAGGCAAAATAAATAGTCACATTTAGTTTATAAATTTAAGATTCATATTATTAAAAAGAAAAAAAAATTGCAATTAAGTCTCTCCAGTCCGATCTGGGATGAACCACAGGCTTTTCAAGAACCACAACTCATAGAGTTACAGTGGTTTTTCTTCCTAGAATTTCTTTTTTCCCTTAAGTTATGTTTGCTTGCTTTTCTCTGTTCTACAATCACAACTATACCCTAACTTTAGGTCGCTCTCAAATATGAATTATAAGTGATACTGGATAAGACGGAGCTTCAGAAAATTCATTATAAGGAGAATAAAAAAAAACAAACCTTAAGTACATATTTGATATACCTAGGATATACAAAACACTCTCAGGAAACTTAACCCTGACACTAAAGACTGTTTCCCTGTTTTTCTAAAGGACCAAAAGGGTAAAATTATTCTAATTTTCACATCAAGATTGGTTGGTTCCAAATGTAACAATGTATAAACTACAATATAAAATCATGGGCACCATTTTGAAAATCTGGGGAAAAAAGTACACTTAAATTACCTTTAAACTATGTAAACATCATTTTTCTGGATAATTGCATCTCACAAAAGGGTTATGTTCCAAAGGTAGCAGTGAAGTCAAAAATCACATAAATTCAAAATGGTACTTGAGAATACCTGAAATCATCCATAAAATACACTGCTATACTATCTTGCAATAAATCCAACTCAAACACATTTTTCTTCCTAGTATTGAACAGTTTGTTCTTCTTTAACTGAATACAGATGAAGTAGCAAATGATTTATGTTTAGGGACTATGTTGCAAGAAAAATATCTGTCTAGACCTAGAATCACATGGCATGCTCAGACTACTTTGAGGCACAAAAACAGTATAGGGCAGAAATTTATTAAGTAGAAAGGCAGACAGAATCACCTATACTGTAATTCTCACTTTTATTTTACTCTTTTCTGAACACATAGAGTTGGTTGTGAATATATACAATTCTATTATATTCTTCTTTGTCACTCTTCTATTCCAGAATTAAATAGGGAAAGTTTCAAGGAAAAAAATGCACTGACTGTCCATCTGAAAGAAAAAAAAAATTAATTGGTTCATGCACCAAAATCTAAGCTGAAATAACAAATTAAATCATCATGACAGTGATAGTATATTACACCAAAAGCATATTTTTGTACTTTCTTTAATTTCTACTATTTCTTATGATGTGGTGCTTTCTCTCAAGATTTAGAGTGAAGAAAGAATTCTTTATTTGATCAAGTTAACTGAAAAAAATGTAAGGAATCTTAGACTCTCAGCATGGCTGAAAGAGTTAGAGGTAGGTCATCTAGTCATCTCCTACTCAATTAATGAATCCTAAGAATTCTGGATTACATTAGATACTGGTCTAACTGGAATAAATTAAACAATGAGAAATAATTTACAATTTACTAAATTCTATCACTGGCTCAGTATTCCACCTAGGCATTGAGCCAAATGAACAGCAACAAAGTATGGTTTTATCACCAACAGCTAAATAGTATGTTCTATACTTAACTTACAAGACTAATTCATCTTAAAAGTTCATAATCAGTTTTGTGATAAAACAAAAGTTAACTTATAAACATATTCATGGAAAGGTATTCATGGAAAGGCAACCCCTTAAGATTGTATACAAACAGGAATGTATGTTTTTGTGTCTATGTATTTTATGGGGTCAGAATCTTCAACTTCCATTAAAATCTCAAAGGATTCTGAACCTATCCCAACTCCCCAAAACAAGAACCACTGTTTAAACAGTAGTCCATGATCCTTATCTATTACCTGACTTTAATTCTAAGTTTCTGCCTTACTAATTTTTTCCTACTTACTTTGTCCACAAAATCCCTTCTTTTGTTTTGATACACAGATTCTCTAATTTTCACTCCTTAAAGATAATATTGTAAAATTACAATTTTATAAAATGGGGAGGGACTCTGCTTAAGACTGCAGTCAGGGTGGTTTCAAAAGCTGAACCTATTTTGTATTTTATTTTTTCTGAACCAACCCTGTATTTTATTTTATTTATTTATTTATTTTTATTTATTTTTTAAGATTTATTTATTTACTTTATCCATTTTAAACACCCCCCTTCCCCATTTTGCTGTTTTGTGTCCATTCGCTGGGCAATTCTCTGTGTCTGTCTCCTGCCATCTCCTCCCATCCTCCTCCTCCAGTCTTCACCAGGATTCGATCCTGGAGACCTCCGATGTAGGAGAGACGTGTTCTGCTCTGCCACCTGCGCCACCTCGGTTCCTGGTTTTCAGAGCTTTTGGAGCATCTTGTCTTGTCTCTCCCCTATTACGTCAACATCTTGCTGCATGGCTCCCGGGGCCTGGCGGCTCACCGGCACACACAGGCTGGCAGCCCATGCGCCTTCTATATATATATTTTTTATTTTACCGGGAGGTCCCAGGGATTGAACCCAGGTCCCTCCATATGGCAGATGGACGCCCAACCATTTGAGCCATATCCGCCCCCCCAACCCTGTATTTTATGCAAGGTTTTTCTGTAAACCCCCAACTTCTCTAATTAAAAAAATAAGTTAAAAAAAAATTTTTTTTAAAGGCTGAATCTGAATTTAAGAAACTTAAAAAGGGGGGGGGGGCGCTATGTTTTCTGAGAGGTTTTTCTTTCATTTATAAAACCAAATTTCATTTTTCATTTGGTTGCTTGCCATTCAATTGGAGAATAATTGATGAGCTGAATTTACGATCCTTAACTTTTAAGGCATGAAATATTTTATAGATAAAATATATGTGGACCATCACCTCTAACCCTAGAGCATACAAATACTAGCTTCATTAAGACAGTGTTACTTCAAACCTTAATTCACATAACAAAATAAAATTGCTCTGATTTAGCAAGGACTGATTTAGCAAGGAACAGCTTGATGAAAAGGGCAGAATTGCTGAGAATGCTAGCCTACTTTTCACACTGACTTTCCTCCTCGAAGCATCTGTCAAATGTGGGATGAGAAAAAGGTGCTGGAATATGGAGAGGCAGACTAGAATAAAAATATATTTAGTTCCAAGAATTTAAAAGAGAGAGAGAAATGCCACTGGAAAATTTATATAAATAAGGAGGCTAAAAACAGCTCTGCTCCCCTTTACTGACAAGAATCATCACAAATTATCTACACGAACATCTCCAACTCTTTAACCCCCTCTAATCTGGTCCCCTTCCCCCCATCCCTCTTATCAAAGCCATCAACAAAAGACTCCTAAAATATATCTCAAATCTGTCCATTGCTGTTCATCTCTACCATCAGAACCCTGCTCCAAGACTACTTTATCCTTTACCTGTACTAGTCAGTATAAACTACCAATTAGCATTTATTTCTATTTCCTCTATTGTCCCCTCTCTCTTCTTATTGCTTCCATTTGCCTTATATAACTTTGCCCAACCTTTTATTTTTAGCTTTTCTGAATTACTCTGTGTCTCTTTATAAAGGACATAGTTGAATCTTGCTTTGTAATACCACTTGAAAATCTTTTTCTTGAATAGGTCAGTTAATAATAATAAAAGGCTAAATCTTTTAAATTCTATATATCTCCAAACTTAAAATCACACTTCTAAATGATCATGGTTTAAAGAGGCAATCTTAATAGAAAATTTTAAGTTTTAAATAAATTTATAACTTTAAATGCTTATATTAGAAAATAAGGCTAATAATTGATGACTTAAGCATATATCTTAAGAAATCATAAAAAGAAAAAAAGAAAAACCAAAGAAATTGGAATAAAATTCTACTCCCAGTAGCATATTAGGCTAGATTATCCACCTAGTTCTTCCACTGAAAACAACTAAAAGTGACAGATAAAATTTTATTTCAAAAAAATCTTAAAAACACTGAAAGCTGACAAGATGGTAAAGGAATTACTAGAGCAATATCCATGAGAAAGCAGAAACCCAGAGAGGTAAATGGTAAAATGAAATTGCTTTTGTAGACATGTGCCTAACTCACAAACTTGAGCTTCAGTTTTGATGGTCTCTTGGGAGAGAATAGAAGTCAAAGTTCAGGGCCCGCCCAACATGGAAAATCTAATAAGATACCCTTCCCCTTAAAGCTGGTACCCCAAAAGGTTTCATCGTCAGATGAAGAATGAACCAGAATTAAACCCAGCTCATTCCCACATGTCACTCCCAAGGACTACAAGGAAATTTGCATTCCTATTGCAGAATACACCAAGGATTCTTAAGAGATTGTAACCTCAACCAAGCCACACACATATTTGCAATCCCAATGCACACCATTTCTACGGTTCAAAATACCTCAAAGGAGAATTTAATTTAAAGTCCCTGAAATTGTAATGCCTTGAAGAACCTGGATAAAAGAAAAAACAAAGGCAAATCCTCTTGAAGCAATACACTCTCATCTGGGGCCTCAAAAAATACCTACAAATAATTCTTCCAGTGAAAATAAGCATTCACAGCCAAAATCTCACTCACACTCAAAATCTCACAGAATAAATAAAAAGAAAACCATGCCCAGGCATAGCATATGAAACTTCAGAAAAACAAAGAGAAGAGGTCAAACTCAGCCAGGGGTAATTAAAAAAAAGTAACTGCCAACTCATAATTCTATAATTAATGAAATATCTATAAAAAATAAGGGTGAAAGAGAGAGAATTTCAGATGTTAAAAAAAAAAAAAAAAAAGGGCATTTACTACAAAAAATTTCGTTAAGGAAAATGCCTAAGAAAAAATCTTCAGAAAGCAAGTGATCTAGATAGGAAAAAGGAGGTATCAAAAGCATAGAAAATCAGAATTGACACCAAATTCATAGGCTCATGGTCACCATTTTCTGCCATGCAGACTGAAGAGCAGAAAAAACAGTTGACAGCAAATGCAAGAGGAGGCAGTAAAAGTCCTAACAGCATTGTAAGCCCCTATAAAACCTTGATTCCAGCTGTTCCTTGGCCTAAAAGAAATCTTGTCCTTGGGAACTGGGAGATAGTCTGGGGTCATAATAAATTCTGCTTTTCACTTAAAAACGTAAAGGATAAAGACAAGAATTAATGAAATAGAAACATACATTATAGAAAATCAAAGCCAATGATTCTCTGAAAAGGCTGAAATGCAAGAATGACAAGGGAAAAGAAGGCATCAAAAAATTAGGAATTAGAAAGGGGACATAATTAGCAGAAATGAGGAAGATAATAAAAGAATGTTTTGGATATTTTATGCCAGTAACTTTAAAAACTCAGACAAAATGGATGAAATCTTAGAAAAACAAACAAACAAAAAAACCTCTAAAAACTGACCTAAGTAGAAACAGAAATCCTAAATAAAACCATTAAAGAAACTGAATACATACTTTAAAATCATCCCCCAAAGAAAAAAATACTAAACCCAGACATTTGAACAGAAGTTCAACCAAACGTTTAAGAAACAAATCTATGCAGCCCTATAGAAATTCTTTCAGAAAATAAAATGCCTAGTGCCCAACTCAATCTCTGAGGCTGTCTCAATCCAGATACCAAAATCATATAAGGACAGTACAAGAAATAAGAATTATGGGCCAATTTCACTTATAAACACAGATGTAAAAATCCTAAACAAAATATTAATAAACTAAATCCAGATGTATATAAAAAAGATCATCATGACAAAGCTGGGTTCAGTCCAGCAATGCAAGGGTCATTCAATGTTAGAAAATCTATAAATGTCATTCACCATATTTACAGAATAAATAAGGAAAATCATATGAACATTTAAAAATGCAGAAAAAGCATCTGATAAAATTCAATATCATTTTTCACACACATAAAAAAATAATCTTAGACAACTAGGAATAGATACCTTTAACCTATAAAGAGTATCTACCAAAAACCTACAACAAATATTACAGTTAATGATAAAACATTAGGTGTGCCACAAGGAGGCCCATCATCAACACTTGTACCAAACACTGTACTGGAAGTCGTAAGTAGCATAAATAAGGTAAGAAAAAGAAATAAAGGGGGTAAGCATTGGAAAGGAAGAAAATTTTCATTGCAATAGCTGAGCTGACTACATAGAAAATCTAAAAGCAACCATAGAAAAATTATTAGGATTAAGAAAACAATTTAGTAAGGTGGCTGAACATAGATCTACCAAAAAAAAAGTTCATATCAGCAAACCAGAAAACAAAATATAAGGTAACTAAATATTAAATTTAACAGATTTCATACCTTTGTGGAAAAAAGAAAAAAATGTTACTGAAAGACATTTTAGAAGATCTAAATAACCTGAAATATATACCATGTTGAAGGATAGGAAGGCTCCATAAAATAAAGGGAATAAATTATATGCATGTGTAGATTGAAAGCTACAGAGATCTTGGGCTCATATGCAAGGTATTCTTTAAACAATCGCTTTTGAATTTCTGCATATCTTTATTCAAATTATTTCCCACTCAAAGATATTTTTGCAATTGGTATAAACTTATTATTAGTCACTAATCACAGGTATTTTACTTTAATTGAATTATAGCAATAGTTGGTAGAACACTTTAGAATTATAATAGCTGCAATAAACAAGTATAAGTAAAGTGCATATGATGAATACATGGATGAGTTCTGACTGTGTTATGGTCCCAATGATTCAGGGGTCAACCAGTGATGCACATTCACCATAGTATAATTTCTGATAACCAAGCCTGCAAGTGGTGAAATGTTGCTAACATTTTACATAATACATAAGGTTTCTTATTCTTGGTAATTATGTCAACATTGCCAAAACAAAGTTTCCTTAAAAGCCACCTGAACATGTAGACATTTATTGTGAACACACGTTGTGCTGACAAGGGGAATAAAAACAAAACATATTCAGATGTTATGAATTCTCTTACTAGGCTGAAAGTATATTTTTAGTGGACCTATGTATGGTCCTTACACATGCAAGACCTTGTACATGTGTGAATAAGCAGTTGCCCAGTTTGCTTTACAGTAGAGCTAACTTTAATCAGATGTTTTATGATTCTCTTTATATCTAACTTATTCAAATTTAATTTTGGTTTATGCAAGTTTTGTTACATTACTTTGCTGTCTGAACTTTGATTTATTCAAACTTCCTAGCAGAGAATTGGAAATAATGATCATTTGATTTACTGGTTATTAGGTGAAGATAATACTAATAATTATAGCTGACATTTATTGAATGCTTACTATGTGCCAGGCACTATTATAAATGTTTTATACATATTAAATCATTTAATCTTCACAATAACCCTATTACCCTATTACACATAGGAAAACTGAGGTACAGAAAAGTAACTTTCCCAATGTCACACAACAAGTAAGTGGAGAAGCTCGGATTCATACTCAGGTAGTCTGGCTCCAGAGCCCAGATCCTTAATTACTATATTATATTGCTTTTCACAATATTTAAAAGTCACATAGGGAAGCGGCTGTGGCTCAATCAGTAGGGCTCCCGTTTACCATATGGGAGGCCCTGGGTTCGGTTCCCAGGGCCTCCTGGTGAAGGCAAGCCCGCCCGCGCGGCGTGGTTAGCTGACCCAGCGAGCACAAGCAGCAAGGGGGGATAAATGAATAAATAAATAAAATCTTAAAAAAAAAAAAAAAAGTCACATAAAATTATTATGAAGGACCAAAATAACCACCATTAAAAAGTATCATTAAAGGTTAAACAGTTAAGCAAAATTAATTAAAAAAAAAAAAAACAACAACCAAATTATCATAAGTTGATACTTCACAGCTATTTCAAAGTTTCATGGCCATGATTAAGAGTTTCAAAGTTAGACAGACCTGGCTCTGAATGTTGACTGTGCCCTTTACAAGCTGTGTGACTTTGGACAAGTTTCGTAACTTCACCAAGCCTCAGTTTCCTCATCTGTAAAATGAGAATAATAAATATCTCACAAAGTTGTTGTCAGTAACATAATTATTGCTGCATTACACTGATATATCAAGTCCAAACAAAACACAGGTACACAAAATAAAGAGAGAAAGAGGTTCTCTATTTCCCCCAGGAAAACAGGACTTCATTATAACGGTATAACAAAGATGACTATTCCAAATCACTGCAGCAACTATAATATCTACAAACTAATGCAGAACCTTAATCTTCTCTAATACATAACAAATAATTTTCCTAGATAAAAGTCAAATGCCTAAAGATAAATTACTGGATCTTTGAAATAGAAAACAGTGCATATACATAGAAAGAGACAGACAGATAGAGAGACAAACATTCACTCTTTGTTCAGAACAACTCACACAAACCCAAGTCCATCCATACCCCTATTAAGACTAGTAGTATTCAAGGGGCCCAAAAGAGAAAGAGTTGTGTCAAGAAGGAGCCATTCTGCACTGGTAGAAAAGAACTTTTACAACAGAAAAATAGAAGGGGAAAAAAAAAAGGACATGTTATGAAAGTAGGTGGAAAATGGACCCAGGGGTCACTGGAATACAAGAGAAACTTACTCAAAATATTAGAGCATTTCATGTTTAATTCAAAAGCCATATAATGTTATTATTCCATTTCACATAAACTAAAACAAAAAATTCTACTACATGTTCTTGGACAATTTACTGAGGAAATAGTAGTTCGGCAGAATGCTAAGAATCTGTTTGACTTGAAATTTGTTGTCTTGTTTTGTACATTTCCTTCTGTCCCTAAAGAAAATATATGGCTGGCAAAAGAGTAAATATTACAGAATTACAACCACAGAACTGGGCTTTAGCTTTCAAAAATGGAAAGTGTTCCCAAAGACATTAGCTATTCAGCTTGCATATTCAAGATCTCTAATTTATCAAGAAAATTATACAGGCAGAATTAAGCTATGAAATGTATTTGAAGTTAGAAACAAAGAACTAGGAGTATTTTAATTTAATAAGGTAAATGAGATAAAATATTTACATAACACCTAAAGTGTGCAATGCAATCACAATACTAAGTACAGAATACAGGAGTACATAAAAGTCATCTCTAAACTCTAGGTTCTTGAAGTCAAGGAAGGGATTATAAATATACTACATGATGAAACACTGTGAATGCTTTAAGAGTGGCACAACTTGCTACACGCTTTAAGATAGGGATGAGATCACTGAGTTGGATTGTGAGGAAGTGAGGTGGTTCTGACAACCCTAAGTTCTGAATATAAAAACAATCTAAATCAAAAGGTTTTCCTTCTGTTTTTATGAAGGTGTATATTGCCTTTTAGTTACTATTACAATGAAGGGTGGAAGATAAAAATGTACTAAATCAAGCTGAGAAAACATTTGCAAAAAAGAGTTGATAGGGAAGCAGATGTGGCTCAAGCAACTGGGCTCCTGTCTACCATATGGAAGGTTCAGGGTTTGATTCCCGGGGCCTCCTGGTAAAGACAAGCTGGCCCGAGCGGAGAGCTGGTCTGCGCAGGATGCTGGCCTGCACAGGAATGCTGGCCCACGCAGAGAGCTGGCGCAGCAAGATGATGCAACAAAAAGAGACACAGAGGAGAGATAATAAGAGACACAGCAGACCAGGAAGCTGAGGTGGCGTAAGAGACTGAGCACCTCTTTCCCACTCCAGAATGTCCCAGGATCAGTTCCCAGTGCCACCTAAAGAGAAGACAAGCAGACACAAAAGAACGCACAGCGAATAGACACAGAGAGCAGCAGACAATGGTGGGGGAGGGAATAAATAAATAAATCTTTAAAAAAAAAAAAAAGGTTGATAATAATAGCCCTATCTTCACTCATTTACCCTCAAATATAGAATCTAATACTAAGAAACTGAAAAAAATTAAAAGCAAAGATTTGGAATAACTGAGGCTAGTCACTCACCCACTTATTAATACTTTACAAACTTATAAAAAAGAGAAAGGCACTGCAGCAGGGCACAAAATTTATGGTAGGGAGTGGGTGTGGCTCAAGCAGTTGAGTGCCCGCCTCCCACAAGGGAGTCCCAGGTTCAGTTCCCAGTGCCTCCTAAAGAAAAAAACAGACAACGAGCAAAAAAACCAACGAGCAGGCAATAAGCAAAAACTACAGCAGACAACAAGCACAAACAACAAGCAAAAACAACTAGTAAACAGATGAGGGAGCCATCTCAGGGCAGAGTGTAAATTATGGTAGCAACCCAAGTATCCATCAACATATGAATGAATAAACAAAATGTAGTATATCCATACAATGGCTATTATTCAGCCATAAAAAGGAATGAAATTCTGATATGTGCTACAACATGGATGAATCTTGAAAATATCAAGCTAAGTGAAATAATCCAGACACAAAAGGATAAATATTGTATGCTTCCACTCTATGAAATATTTAGAACAGGCAAATTCAGAGACATAAAATAGATTTGAGCTTAATCAGGGGCAGGGGGTAAGGGAGAAAGGGACGTATTACTTAATGGGTACAGAGTTTATGATAGGGATGATGAAATATTTTGTAACTAGATAGTAGTGATGATTACAACATTATGAATGTAATTAATGCCACTGAATTGTATACTTAAAAATGGATAAAATTACAACTCTTGTTATATATACCTTACCACAATAAACTAATAAAAAGAAAATTAAAAATTAAAATTATGGGATGTTGTTCCAGTTGGGCAGTTTGATATAATTCTAAATTTCAAAAATATAATTAGATCATGCTTGTAAACTGATCTGTTTTAATCATGATTAAGTTATGATTAGGGCGTTGACTGGGCCACATCATTTGGGTGTTGAGCCCCACCCCTTGGTGGGTGGGGAATCGAATATAAAAGGCAAGGCAAAGAACAGAGTAGAAGCAGTTTTTGAGAAGCAGTTTTGATGTTGGAGAAAAGGCCCCAGAAGAAGAAAAGTGAGCCGTTCGCCTGATAGTCTACAGCTGATCTTGTTAAGGAACCAGAAGAGCTAAGCCCGGAGAGAAATGCAGCCCCAGGAAGAGAGGAACACAGGAAGCCTGAACCCTGGCAAACGTCGTCGTTGCCGGCAGCTAACACGTGACAATGGCCTTTGGTGAAAGAAGAAACTTAACGCTTTATGGCCTGGTATCTGTGGACTTCTACCCCAAATAAATACCCTTTATAAAGACCAACCCATTTTTGGTATTTCACATTAACACCCCTTTGGCTGACTAATACAGATGTGTATCAGTTATCTATTGCTACATAACAAGTTACCCCAAAACTTAGTGGCTGAAAACAATCAACATTTATTCCCTCTCTCTCTCTCTCTCTCTCTCTCTCTCTCTCTCTCTCACACACACACACACACACACACACACACAGAATTACACACAAGAACCCTAATAGTTTTTCCATACCTGTCCCTAGCTCCAGAAGAGGAATTTATCATATGGATCTTTATGATAAATCTTTTTTGAAATTTTATTGAAGTATAACATATGAAGAAAAAAGTACACAGATTATATATGTTTAGCTCAAATAATTTTCTCAAAAACAAAAACAAAAACAAAATAAAACACCGCAATCATTAACTACCACCCAGATAAGAACAGAACATCACTAGTATGCCAGAAGTTGCTCTCAGTGTTCCCTGGTCCAGTCACTACCCTCCTTGACCCCACCAAAGATACCACTGTCTTGACTTCTAACATCATATATTGTGTTTTGCCTATTTTTGAACTTTATAAAAAAGAATATAAAATGTCCTCAGGGGAGTGGATGTTGCTCAAGTGGTTGAGCTCCTGCTTTCCATTTAAGAGGTCCCAGGTTCAATCCCCAGTACCTCCTAAAAACAAAACAAACAAACAAATGAAAAGACCAACTCTCACTGGGGAGTGGATGTAGCTCAGTGGTTGAGCACCTGCTTCCCATGTATGAGGTCCTGGGTTCAATCACCAGTACCTCCTAAAAAAAGTCCTCTTCTGTGTCTGATTTTTTCACCCAACATTATGTTTATGAAATTCATCCATGTTGTTGCCTACAGTTGTAATTTGTTCTTAAATTTAATCAATTCTTGTGGGTGCGAACCCATTTTAAATAGGACCTTTTGATGAGGCTACCTCAGTTAAGTGTGACCCAACTCAATCAGGATGGGTCTTAATCCTATTACTGGAGTACTTTATAAGAGAATGAAATTCAGACATGAGTGAGAGAAAGCCACAGAAGCAAGAAGCTGAAGTCAATGAAACCTGGAAGAGAAGGGAGATAACAGCAGATACTGCCATTTTGCCTTGCCATGTGACAGAGGAGCCAAGGACTACCAGCAGTTGGTTTTCGAGAAGAAAGAGAAGCCTTTATGATGCCTTGATTTGGACATTTTCCTGGTCTCAAAACCATGCACAAATAAAATCCCATCGTTTAATCTGAACCATTTCACGGTATTCGGTTTGAGCGGTCTAGTAAACGAAAACACCACTGAAAAGAGATTATGTCCATTTATACCTGCCATTTTACAAGTGAAAACAAGTTAAACTGTCACTATTGCTTGCTCCAGGATCTCAATCAAATTATTCTGCAATAATTAGCCACATTTCCATCGATATCTGCATTTAGTACATATACATCTATTTGTGATAGGCTAAGTATTTCTTGGAAGGAGGTGATTTCAGCAATACAATATAAAAATCTTTTGTTTAAAGGAAAAATGGAAATAATATTTTACAAAAATCCTATAGGATAGTTTTGTTAAATAGCTCATCAATATTATTAATAACCTGAGTTTTTATGAATAACACCAGTTTAATAATACAAATTATATCTAATTGTTAAAATTACTTATTAATTAAATAAAATATTAAAATGACCGTGTTCATTGTAGCTCAATCAAAGAAATTAATATAGAAAAAACCTCCCATCCCATAATATCCCTTTTAGCAAATATGCAAAAATGGCCTTCACATTTTCTAACAAATTCATAGAAGTATCTGTCTATAACAGGGCCATCTAATATTTGGATTTTTTTCTACATGGTAAACATTTCCTTCACTACTTTACTTTCTCTAAATGATGAGAATAATTTTTTGTTCTTCTATTTAATGACTTCTATAAATAATGAGACCAAATGGTTCAATCACAACTTAGATATATGAAATGAAGATTTTAATTTAGGATTTTTAGGAAAACTTTATCTTTACAGAACTTCAAACTTATAGAAAATCCACAAGAATCACCAACTGTTTACATTTTGTCCCATCTGCTTTATCAAAATCCATTCTCTTTGAACCATGTGAGAGTGAGGTACAGGCACTGTGCCCTTTCACTCCTAAATATTTCTGTGTGCTTTTCCAAAGAACGAGGACATTCTCTTACATAACCTCATGTTAGTTAACCAAATCATTATCACATCAATGTGAAATTTTCTATTATATAATTATAGTCCATCGCTTCTCGGCCTTTTGGCTAAGATCAAGTGTAATTATAGACCAGATTCAAATTTCATTAAATTGTCTTAAAGTTGTTCTTTGGGGTTATTTTTTGCCCTAGTCCAAAATCCAGCCCAGGATCCTGCACTGCAATTGGCTGACATGTTTCTTTAGACTCCAATCTTCTGTAATAGTTCCTAGGTCTATACCACTGTGAAGTTACTGTTTTTTGCCTTCGTAATAAGTAAATATTTTGTAAGGGACTGCCTTGAGACTATGTAAATATCCTGTTCTTCATCAAACTTTCACTCAATAGTTTTGGCATAGGCAGATGATACTTGTGTGAATCAAGGACTATTACAATTGTTCCCAAACGGTCATTTTCTAACTCCAATGTTTCTACATTTATTTGCCATTCTACTGCAAGAAAGACCCCCTTATTTACTTACATTTATTTTATTTGATTTGATTTCTATTTGTATGAACCTGTGGATTCTTATTTTTTCAGTGAGTGGAAGTCTGGCCAGTGGAAGCCTCTTCAAACTGGCCACTGTTTCTTTTGGTATGTGCCCATCATTCTTTGAATACTTTGTTACTTTCTGACACAACAAGATGCTCCAGACTCATCTTGTACTTTCCCTGACCCAGTTCTTCCTGGGATCAGCCATTTCTCCAAGGAGTTCTGGTTTCCTTTTTTAGTGGAGAATGGTTTAGAAACCAAGATCTGGGTGTTAGGTGTGTTCATTTTTACTAGGGAGTCATTGCTTCCAGGTTCTCTTAGCACACAAAGGCCCTCTTATACACACATATACATGCATATATGCACATACACATGCATTCACATGTGTACATACATACACATATGAGAAACAGATACATGTGCATATATATGTGTATTTATCTATCTTTATATAAATAGATACTAAAAACCAAAAGTTCATAATAACTTCCAATTCAAATTCAACATTATAGGGTTCATTCTAGACTTTCCTCTTTCCATATATAAAACTCCCTTCTCCAACAATTAAAAATATGGCTCCCATTATCCTCAAATACATGTACTCCTTTGTTCAATCTTAGACGGAAAATAGTTTCAGAATTGCTAACTCACCCCATTACAAAACAACCTACAAACTAGGGTTCATTATTTGTTTTATAGTTCTTTTATCATTAGTTTGAGGATATACTGTGGTCAAAAATTACTTAGAAAAAAAAAAAATTTACTTAGGTTAGTTATCTTTCCCCTGTCAGTTCGTTGTGTTACTCATCTGAAATATAATTAGGTTCATGTGTTTCTGTCTGCATTTTAGATTGCAGAACTTTATTCCTATCCTTATTGGTTATATTTTTCTGATTTTTTTTTTTTTTTTTTTTTTAGTATCTAAAAAACATTAGCATGGAATGCTCTCTGATATTCTGAATTGATGTAATATGTATTGCCACCAGGGTTCTCTCTCCCAGAGCTTGAAATAGAGTTTTATAGTTTAGGAAGTAAATTTCCCATAAGGAATGAGCCTTTCTGGAGCAATGCATCTACCCTAACCCCTTTACCCTGTTTTCTAAGAATTATTGTCACGATATAGAAAAAGGGTGAAATGAAATGGGTGAAACCTATTCCAGCAATTTCATGGATCAGTACTTATAAGGTATTTTCAAACTGCTCTCCTTAGAGAGATGCCACAAGGTAGAAGATAGCAGGACCCAGTGAGTAGAATTCCAGTGTTCTAGGTTATTTAGGGTACTTCAGTGAACAATGTCTTCATGAACTTACATTCTATATGGGAAAGACAAACCATAAACATAAGTAAATTACATGGCTAGTTAAAAGATAAAAGTTATGGAAGAAATTGAAGAAGATAAAGGGGTTCAGTGCAAGGGCTAGGAAAAAGGGGCACAGTACTAATGTTCAGGGTAGGTCTCACTGAGAAAGAAAAGCTTCCTTCTGTACAAATAGTTTTTTTTTTAGGTTTGAAAATACCAGGAGAGAAGAACAGTCACTTAATATCCAAGTTGGTACCAACCCTGTGTCTATGAGTCCAGAGAGAGGTTATCAGAAAGAAAGACATGAAATATTTTCCTTCCTTCTTTCAGAATCTTATGCCAAAATTTGGGAATGTTTAGGTGGTTTTTTTCTTTTTTCTCTCAAACCAGCTCCTTCTACTTTATAAGTAAATGAACATTTCTCCTGGATTCTGGCAAAGAATTTTCCATCAATTTCAATTTCAAAAATATTATATTTTTCTTCTAATTATTTTGGTGGGAAGTTAGTTCAGGCAGCATCAGGACTGTTAACCAAACACCCTTTTAGACCTTTAAGCTACATTATCTTTATTCCAATCCAAATCACACTATCACTCCCCTTAGTTTACAATCAACTAAAAGATTAAGATACCTAATATTTCTCTGTTGTGCTAAATCATGTCATTCAAATCCTTAAAAAATGAGTTTGTTTGAATCTAATTGTGGAACTTTATAATAATCATAGGTAACATTTAATCAGCCCTTGCTATATGTCAGCTGTTTTAAGAGCCTTATATGTATTAATTATTTTATGCTCCATAATAACTATCATTACCCCCATTTTAAAGATCAAGAAATGGAGACAGAGAGGTTAAATAACTTGCCCAAAGTTACACAGATTCTAAATTGCAGAGCTGAGATTGAAAGTCAAGTTTGTGCCACCAGTTATTACATTAAATTGACTTTAAAAATCTTTACATTTTGTTTATTAAATCTCATCTTGCTCTATTTAGTCAATCCAGCCTATAGGGACTTCAGTTCTGTCATCCAATATATGTACTGTTTTTCAAAGCTTTAACTTATTATTTGATCAGCATGTTACGAAGGGGTCTAACCAAGCTATTATAAAAATGTGAACAGACTCAAAGAGTATCAATATTTATGACACACCAAAAAGGACTTCTCTTCAGAATCAAGCAGGCAATGGAACCCATGTATGTAGGGCATTTTATTTTGTTTCCTCACTCACTATCAAGCAATCCACATTTCTAAAACTTATTCAAAAACATATCTCAAAGACTATCCTCACCCCCCCACACAATATCAGACAAAGTATCTGAGAGGTGCTTCTTAAATTTAGTTCTAGAAAGATTTGTTTTTTTTAAAGGGGGGCAGGGGGTAGTTTACCAAAAAAAATGTCGTATTTTTGAAAACATGTACCATTTGAAACCAGAAAACATATATGATTCATTCAACAAATTGTGTATTGAGAACCAATTATAGGGTAGGTACTATTTTAGGCTCTGGAAATATGGCAGAGAATGAAACAGTCTCTACCCTCAGGATGGCTGCATTCTATTTTAGGAAATAGACAAAACAACAAATAAATACATCTATGTCATGGTAGTAAGTGCAATGAAGAAAATTCAAGCAGGGTAAGGTGTAAAGAAAGTATTGGGATTGAAGGATAGGGGTGGGAAGGAAGAGGCTCTTTCAAATAAAATGGAGAAGGAGGAGGTGCAGGAAACATTAACTAAATGACACAAGCCAAAATCTTTCCCAGGAATTTTTTTTTTTTTAAGTTAAGGGAAAAGATAACCTCTCTTCCTCTGGGATTGCAGCTATAAGGCCAATGTAAACTAGAACAGCTTTCAGCCATCTTATGTGACTACATTAGGGGTTCTTAACCTTTTTTGTTCCACAGACCCCTTTGCCAGTCAGGTGAAAACCACGGACCCCTGACTAAGTCCACACTACACTGTGTATTATTTAATATATATATCACACCTGCACCAACATGTACCCACAAGAAAAATGTTGTTTTGTTTTTTTGAATTACAATTCAAGCTCATGGACCCCTTGTTAAGAATCCCTGGACTACATCGTGAAAACCACCTATCCTAGGAGAGGATAAAGCTAAAAGACAAAAACAAGCTGAGAAACAAGGGGTAAAAATAAGAGCCCCTGAAAGTCATTTGAGTTCCTAAATCCAGCTGTGCTAAATCAGATTTGACTCTGGATTATACAATTACTTGGGCCAATAACTTTTTCCCCCTTAAACTGGGATTCAGTCAACTGTAAGAATCCTAACTAAAATTGCAGGGAGTAGGAGGGATGGAAAGAGATGAAGGCACAAGGCTCTAATAACACACAACCGTTCATGGTAATACTTGAAAATGAAATAGTGCATTTTCAGTTGAGATTAAACTTCAGCTAGAGCCTATAATCTGAAAGAAGCTACAACATTTGGTGGTTTCTTGGAAAAAGCTTTACTGGCTAGATTTCCTTTCCACAAGTTTACACACGAGTTTCTATGGATATATCAGGAAATTAGACAGTTGTGCCTTAGTCATTATCTAACCTCGCTTAACTATTAACTGTAGTTTACAGTGAGCATAGATCTCTAAGTCTAGCAAAACAATGTCATAAAACTTACTCGGCCTATAACATCAATAATTAAAATTTGCAGTTCATTCCTACATTCACTTATTAAGTCTCTCCTATGTAAATGATACCATGATAAAAAATACCTAGGAGATAGATGTTAACAGGAGAGAACCACATTTAAGAGCTGAGATGTCAAGTGAAACCAGGAAGCTAGATAAGTCTGCCAAAGGGAAGATTTTCTGCAAGGATCCTTAACCTACTTCACAGATGAGTTTGGGGGGGGGGGGATGGAGTAGGGGTGTATATGAAATCTTAAAACTGTGGGTAAAGTTTAATGGACTTGCACATTTTTCTAGGAAGAAAGGTCATTGCTTATATCAGATTCTGAAAGGATGCCATGACTCAAAAAAGGTTAAGAACTACTGGTAGAAGGAGAAAAAAATATCAAAGGACAGACCTGTTAATACTTATATTAAGAAGAGAAGATTAAAAAACATCTATCAATTACTGAGTGCCTATTTGAATTGTGCTATGCAAATTACATATCATATTATATTTAATCCTGATGATAATCTTGTGAGATGAATTATCAAGAGACCAATTTTGCAAATTTGGAAAAAAAAAAAACCTGAAGCATACAGAAATTAGGTGACTTGACTAAACCCATATAGCTAATAAAAAGCAGAGTTTGAACTTAAAACCAATCTGTGAAACTTTAAGCCCTCAGATATTCAAGCTGCCAAACTACAGTGGAAAGTAAGATGAGCCATAAAAAAATAAGAGGCTATCATTTCAACTCTAATGTCCATCATTTCTTTGAAGAACAATCTATCTATGAGAAACTATTTGTTCAGGTCAAGAACATAAACTTTCAAGACAGCAATAAACAAAAATTATAGAATGCTATAACAGATTTCTGAGGCTGTATAAATCTAGAGGCTCAGCAATTTGGCAGACTTTAATGCCACCATAAAATTAGCAGTTTGAGTCCTAGGCACTTACTCTAGGGGAAAAAAATGTCACTGAAGGATGACAGCTGGGATAAGGGCCACTTCTAGTGTTTGCAACTGCTCTTTAGCAAAAGTATGAAATAAAAATACACCAGGTTCCAATAATCTGGGCCAATGAAATGTCAAACCTACCTAAACTATCCTTCTTTTCATCAATACTTGTACATTCTGGCTCCTAATCTAACAAAAATTTAAAATAAAGTACTTCCAGGTTATTGTCTATATGAGCCAAGAAGACTCACAAGTTCTTATTGGGATCTTTTTTCCCCTTCGAATAGCTTGGCACCATTAGTAGCAACTTTCACAGCAAACAGGTCTTAATACATTTTAAAGTATTGATTCATAATGATGTCCCATGCCAGAAGTAAGGAATAAAGCATGGTCTAATCATTCACACAGGGATCAAAAGTAAGGACTCACAGGTATTATAGCCACACATGAAAAGTATAAATGACATTGAATGCTTTACTGTTAAGGACAGTAGGTGAATTAAGTTCTAGGATGCACAGATGGAAGTACACACACAGCTAACAGAGAATTAACATACTTAACATAGCTGTGTGCCTCTCTATGGGCTATAGTTAGGAGTAACATTTTGAGGATGCTATTTCGTAGTATGTAACAAAAGTTTCACAACAATGCAAGGTGTTGGTGGTGGAGTGATGTATGGAAGCCCTGTATATCCATTTACTATATACTTATTGTTTATGTATGCTCATATATGAATGATATACTTCAGTAAAATTTTATTTAAAAATAATTCTTGAAATTAGTGGAGAAATAGCACTGAAGGGCTTAAAATAAAGTTAAATAAAACTGACTCAGGTTTCAGGTGGGAATGGAAAGTAGTAAACCCTTTCATAATACAATTTGGCATTGTGCATTAAAGACTTTAAAATGAGCATATATATCTAGAAATTTATCATAAATCATTAGACCATTTACATAATTTATGGTACATCTATCCCAGTTTTTCTCAAACTTTAGCATGTATCAGAATCACCTGAGGACTTGTAAGACAGAGTTTCTGATTCAGTAGGTCTGAGGTGGAGGCCAAGAATTTGCATTTCTAATAAACTCCTAGGTAATGCTGATACTGCTAGCAG
Source organism: Tolypeutes matacus (assembly GCA_026826555.1). Lineage (NCBI taxonomy): Eukaryota > Metazoa > Chordata > Mammalia > Cingulata > Chlamyphoridae > Tolypeutes > Tolypeutes matacus. The sequence goes on along the minus strand of JAKSZT010028738.1, from coordinate 506,566 downwards.
AAGGACCACACTTTGAGAACCACTGATAAATACAACAGACCTCTATGCAACCACTAAAAGTGAAGTAGATCTATTTTTATAGATATGATGTATTTATGCAGTGGTATGCTCTGGTGTGGTGTGGGAATAGGGGTGCCCTGATCTGTAGCACTGGCCAATTTCCATGTGTGACAGTTTGAAGTTTTGTGACTCCCAGGAAAGGTCACGTTGTTTGAACTAATCCATTCCTGTGGGTGTGGGGCCCTTTGATTGCATTAGAGTCAGTTAAGGGATCTTTTGGGTAGATCGCTCAATTAGGGCCTCTGGTGAGGTGTGACCCAGGCTGGTTCTCCACCCTCTTGCTGGGGTCTTATATAAACTAAGAATTGGAAGCAGAAATACAGAAAAAGGAAGCAGCCATTTTCACCCTGCCATGTGAAAGAGGACTACAGGATCAGTTACAGCTGAGGCAGAGGCCAAGAGATGCTGGGAGAGACTGAGAGAGAAGGTGGAGGGGGGAATCGGCAGAGCACAGGGTTACAGAAAGAGGCCCCCTGAGAGGCCAGGCTCATGGAACAGCTCAAAGTTGAAGAGACGAGCCCTGCCATATGCTTGATCACCCTCAGCTGAACCCGGGGAGAAAATGGTCTGAAGGAGAAAGCAGAGACCCAGATGGAGAGCCACCATTTTGCCTCATCATATGGCAGTCGTCCAGGATCTAGCAGCCAACCTTTGGTGAAAAAAATATCTCTGATGATGCCCTGATATGGATATTTTCACAGCTTCAGATCTATAAGCTTTTATCCTAATAAATTCCCTTTATAAAAGACAACCCATTTTGGCTATTTTGCATTCGCAGCTTTAGCAAACTAAAACACCATGGTATAAATACACCAACCATGGCTGATATCAAACTACCATTGATATGGGCTTGCATAATTCTTGACTATTTAACAATTGCCTGTGGTGAGAAAGGGCTAGCTGACTCCAGCACACCATGCAGAAAAAAATCTTGAAGGATGTAAGGATATATAAATAGTAACAGCAGTTATCTTTAGGTAGGAGGATTATGGGAAATTTATTTTCTTTATGGTTTTCTATATTTTCTTAATTATTTTACAGTGAGCACTCTTACTTTTATAACAAAAAGTTACTAACATTTTGTAAAAGAAATTGAAGTTGTCAATTTCAATTAGAATTCTTTATAGATGAAATTTGGCAGCCCGTCTATCATATGGGACAGTGATATTAAAATGTGATGGTCTAAGTCCACTCTTGCTCTATCCTTCTATGCTACCTAGCCAAAGTAAAAAACAGAGGGGGGCGGATGTGGCTCAAATGGTTGGGCGTCTGTCTGCCATATGGAGGGACCTGGGTTCGATCCCCGGGACCTCCCGGTAAAATTTAAAAAAAAAAAAAAAAAAACAGAGAGAAGGGTATAGGCCCAATTCTATCTTTGATAGAGTTTGAAAGTCTTTGAACTCTAGTGCTGGAACATCAAGGGCTAAATGTCTTTTTATAAAATTAAGCATTAACTGCGAATATTCTTGGTGTCCTGATTTTGTGATAATCAGGGTAGGCTAAACATTTGCTATATCAGAAACCATGCATGTGTCCGCAGACCTAGTTTTTCTCCTTAGGTCAGGTTTTTAGAATGCTGGTGGATAAACTAAGCTTGATTTATTATATGACCATGCTGTATGGGAAAAGACTGTAACTTTGGTTATCTTTGGTCAACCTTAAGAGATATAACAGGGGAACGGATATGCCTCGGGTGGTTGGAAGTCTGTCTCTCCATGTGGAGGGACCTGGGTTTGATCCCTGGGACCTCCCAGTAAAAGTAAAAAAAAGAAAAATACAGAAGGCACGTGGGCCACCAGGCCCCATATGCGGGTGTGCCACCAGGCCCCGGGAGCCACGCAGCAAGATGATGACATAACAGGAAAGTGACACAAGGGAGAGCCAAGACAAGACGCACTGAAAAACCAGGAACTAAGGTGGCACAGGCGGTAGGACGCCTCTTTCCCACACCAGAGATTCCGAGGATCGAATCCCAGTGAGGACAGGAGGAGAAGGATAAGAAGAGAGGGCAGGAAACGGACAGAGAGAGTTGCCCAGTGAATGGACACAGAAACAGCAAAAATGGGGGGGTGGGGGGCAATGGATAAAAGTAAATAAATAAATAAATCCTTTAAAAAATGTATAGGGGAGGAAGATACAGACTATAGTTAGTGGTAATACTTTGATGATGCTTTTTCATGATTTGTTAACAAATGTTGCACAACAATGCAGAGTGTTTGTGGGGGGGGTGATATGTGGGAGCCCTGTATGATGTTATGCATGTTTGTTTTGTAAGTTCACGATGTTTACTGAACACTTAAAGTTTATTTATGTTCATGTACGAATGATATACTTCAATAAATTGTTTTAAAAAAAAATTAAGCATTAATAGCTGCCCTAGAATCCAAACAGCAAATAGGCTGAGACAACCTGAAATTTACTATAAACCTAGTTTGAAAAAGGCAGCAAGAGCATAATCTTTCTTTACCTCATCAAAACATAGGCTTGATTAACAATTGGCCAAATAATTGTTAATAACTACTACTGAATTACAGGAATTGTCTGAATCACCTATTTTGAAACTCTGGAGTCTAGCATAATACTGTGCAGCATTGAGAAAAGAGCTGGAGGAAGAGGCTAGTAAATATTGGTGAATTTTACCCTCACTGCAGCAGCTACCATCCTTTACCCCTCAACTACATGGCAGGCAGTAGGGGGACTAAAGATAAGGCTCTAGGTGCAGATTGTTGGTACTAGGATAGTGTAGCAGTTTGAAATTGTTTATGAATTCCAAAAATAGATATTGAATTATGTTTGTAAACTGGTCTGCTTCTCTGAGCATATTAGGTTATATTGGATTCAGAGGTTTTACTTTTATTGATTAAATAATGTTTAAGGCTTTGATATGGCCACACCAGTAGGACGTTGAGTCTATGCCCCCTTGGTGGGTGGGGACTCACAGAGAAACCACACAGCAGAGAAAGGAGGTTGGAGTTTCGAGCTGGAGCCTGGGGAGTAAACACTTGGGAGAGAGCAGAGCAGCTGAGCCCGGAGAGAAACGAGCCCCAGGAGAATGACGAGAGTTATCCCAGCCTACAGCTGATATTGGAAGAAACTGGGACCATGGAGCCTTAAGAGAAAGAGGAAGCCTGAACCCTTGCAGATGTCGGCAGCCATCCTGCTCCAACATGTGGCAACAGACTTTGGTGAGGGAAGTAACTTATGTTTTATGGCCTGGTAACTGTAAGCTTCTACCCCAAATAAATACCCTTTTATAAAAGCCAACAGATTTCTGGTATTTTGCATCAGCACCCCTCTGGCTGACTAATACAGATAGGCTATAAGAATCTAGTCCTCCAGATCCCAGGGGTGTGTGGCCTGATCACTGCTTTATATTAAAAATTCAGATTGAAAGACACAATCTCTAAACAAATTTTTTTATTATTCCAAATTGTTTTAAATTTTTTTGTATTTTATTGGTTATTTTTAAAATTATTTCATCTTAATTTGGTTATTTTGTTGGCTTCATTTTTGTAGAGGTTTTGGATCACAGAAGAGTCACAGCAATGGCAGAGGAGGATCACTGGTGCAGGGTGTCTGTGATGTGGGGATGCATGAGAAGGGGTTCAAGTGGGGCATACCTCTAAGACATATGAATACATTCAAGTGTTCATGGGACATTGTCTCGGTGGGTGGAGATCCACATAATAATTGAAAGAATATTGAATTCCCATCCTGGGGAGTTTTGCTACATTCTCTAAAAGGACAGAAATAATCCCTCGAGTGCAAGGGCAATGTCTAGTGAAAGAAGACAGACCATTGTGCCAGGCCTTTGATATTGATTATTGTACTTATGAACTTTTTCTTGGGAAATTGAAACTTAGCCTAGCATTATATACTGCCTAAGAGTTACCTCCTGAAAGCCTCCTTGTTGCTCAAATATGGCCTCTCTAAGCCAAACACATGGCATATTAACATACTACCTTCTCCCTGGTATGGGACATGACTTGAGGGGATGAGCCTCCCTGGCACCAAGGGATTATTACCAAGCACCAACTAGCAGTGCCTCTGGAAAAAGACCTTGACCAAAAGGGGGAAATGCTAAATACAAATGAGTTTTTATGGCTAAGAGATTTCAAAGTGAGATTCCAGAGGTTACACTTATGCAAGTCTCAGCAGGATCTCATTGACTGCCACAGTAAATGGTGCCTCAACAGAAAGCTAAGGAATTCAGCATTCTGTCAGTGGGCATTACTTTGGAATTTATGCTCCCCAGTGTAACAGAGTTACACTCATTTATAGGTTCTCTACACATGGTCCTTCTGCACCTTTTATTTAAACCTATAATCAGCACTATATTTGATAAATATATGTCCCAGAGACCTAAATCTTTGGTACATCCATGTTCCAGTTGAGCTCTGAATTTCAGCAGAGTTGCAACACCTACTCTCCAGTTCACTGGACTCACCCAGGACAACTAACAAAGAGATATGATGGACAGGACCCATCCCAAGGAACAGAGAGTGTCTGCAACAGCAAGCAAGATAGCTCCATCCATCTGCCCCCATGGAATCTAAGCCCCCTCTCAAATAGAAGTAGAGTGGGTGTATTAGTCAGCCAAAGGGTTGCTGATGCAAAATGCCAGAAATCTGTTGGCATTTGTAAAACGATATTTATTTGGGGTAGAGGCTTACAAGTACCAGGCCATAAAGTACATAAAGTTACTTCCCTCACCAAAGTTTGTTGCCACATATTGGAGCAAGATGACTGCTGACATCTGCCAAGAGCTCAGGCTTCCTGGATTCCTCTTTTCCTGGGGCTTGCTTCTCTCCGGGCTCAGACTTGCATCTACAAGGCCAGCTGTAGACTATCAGGCAAATGGCTCATCTCTTTTCCCGGGGCTTTCTCTCCTTCCTCATGACCAAGCTCCTCTGTGTGCTTACTTCCCCAGGCTCCAGCAATAAAACACTCCGCATCAGAACTCCAACTCAAAACTCCAACTAACTCCTCTGCTCTGCCGTGTAGTTTTATGTCTGAGTCCCTGCCCACTAAGGGGCAGGGATGCAATGTCCTATTGACGTCGCCCAATCAAAGCCCTAATCCCAATTTAATCATGCCCAGAGGAACAGAACAGTTTATAAGCATAATTCATTCTCTATTTTTGGAATTCATAACTATATCAAACTGCCACAGTGGGTATCACCATCCCCAAATCCTCAAGATTGGGGAATGAACAATGGACTAAAGTAGACTTATTACTATTCTAATAAGACTTATTATTATTCTAGCAATAAAGAATTCTTATCATTGATGTAAAGGCAGTGGCCACCAGAGGTTCTGAGGGATGGGAGAGGGAAGAATAGGTATAATATGGGGGAATTTTCAAGACATTGGATTTGTCCTGCATGACTGCTGTGACGGATACAGGCCATTGTATATTTTGTCGTATCTTACAAAATTGTGCAGGACAAAGTGTAAACTATAATGTAAACTGTAGTACATGGTTAGTAGCAATGGTTCAATATGGGTTCATCAATTGTAACAAATGTACCACTCTTAATGAAGGATGTTGTTAATGTGAGAAAGTGTAGGAGGGCAAGGGGGTGGGGCAAATGAGAATCCCTTATATTTTTTGTGTAACATTTATGTAATCTAGAGCTGCTTTAAAATTTTTTTTAAAAAAATTAAGAAAAAACAAAAAACTTCAGATCACTGGGGTCTGGCTCTGAGGGCAACCATTGTTCCAACCCCCACTCAGGCAAAAGCAGTGGACAAGTCTTAAAGAAGCTGTATTTTTTTTTTTTTTCTTTTTCCTTTTTTCCATTCACTGACTAGGAGCAAAAATAGTTTGGGAAAGCCACAAGTTGATTCTGTTAGCCTTCAACAACAACAAAAGACTAAACCTAGAGGAGTGTGAGAACTGGATTTCCAGTGTTATAACAACACAATACTCAAAATGTCCAGTTCTCAACAAAAAATTACAGAACACACAAAGAAACAAGAAAGTATAACCCATTCACAGGAAAAAAAGAATTTGTCAGAAACCATCCCTGAGGAAGCTCAGACATTGCAATTATTAGTCAAAGACTGCAAATCAACTGTCATAAGTATGTTCAATGAGCCAAAGGAATCCATATACAGAGAACTAAAGGAAATTAAGAAAACATTGTCTGAACAACATAAAGAGATGAAAATTATAAAAGGAACCAAGCAAAAATTTTGGAGCTGCAAGTATAGTAATGGATATTAAAAAAAAAAAAAAAAGAAAGAAAAAACATTTAGACAAATTCACAGATTTCAACACATCGTAGAAAGGATCAGCAAACTTGAAAACAAGACAAGTGAGTTTTGTAAACCTACAACTTCTCTAATAATATATATATATATGAGTAATATAAGAAGACATATGGAGATTCTAAGATTCAAAAAGGAAATGCTAAAAATAAAAAACACTGTAAAAGAAAAAAAAAAAACCAAGTGAAATTATCTAGAATGAGGAGCAGAAAGAAAAATAATGAAGAAAAATGAACACATGAAGAGCCTGAAAAACCTGTAGGACAATCAAGTGTACCAACATACACATCATTGGAATCCCAGAAGATAAAGAAAAGGGGCGGGAAAAGTATTTGAAAAAAGTGGCTGAAAACTTCACAAATCTGGTGAAAGACATGAATATACATATCCAGGAAGCTCACCAAAATCCAACCAGGATAGACTCTCTAAGAGATCTATACCAAAACACACCATAGCAAAATTATCAAAATCAAAAGACAGCTGGAAGATTATATAGAGTAGGAAACCACAGGAATCAAGTCCCTCCACCAGAACAACTATTAAACAGGTAGGAATTTTCTGAATCAACTATTTTGATACTCCAGACTCTAGCAGAACACTGTGCAGCATCCAAGGGAAGAGTGGGAGCAAGACACTGGTAAATTGTGGTAAATATTGGTGAATTTCACTCTCCATGCAGTGGCTACTACTGCCCATTCCTCAGCCTCACAGCAGGCAGCACTGAGGTCCTCAACCTCTGCTCCTGGTACATCATGTTGGTGCCAGGGTAGAATATAAAGACCTAATTCCCCAAGATCCAGACATGTACAGTCCAAGCAGTGATCACTGCTTTTGACTAGCTACTTCAGATAGCTGGGGTCCCAGCTCTGAGGGTAGCCATTGTTTCAATACACCTTGGTCAAAAGTGGCAGACAAGTCTTAAAGACAGTACCCATCCTCAAAACTATGGAAAACAGTTAAAGGGCAGCATTTAATGGGTAAGTGCCAAATCAAGAAAATGCAGCTTCAAAGAGGCATAGGAAAAGCTCCTAGCACCCTGGCCGACCTCTCCCTCACCGCCTCCCCATGGCAGTGTGGAACCTACCAGCACTTCCTTTGTGGGTTCTTGGTCTCCTTCTGGCTGGGAAATACTGACCCAGGAATCTCCTGTCTAGCTTGTGACCCCTCCCAGAATCTGCCCTCCAGGTAGAAGAAGCTTGGGACAGTCAAAAGCAGTGTATGATACACCTGAGTCAGGCAACTCGGGCAAAGGTTTACCTTCTTTAAGTCCTCGGTGGAGCACCCAGGAGAGGGGGAAGTCTGTATCCTAGGGAATAGAGGGGGCATTCAAATACCTATAAACAAGGGAACATCTAAGGCCACTAGCAAGCACAAGCCTAGGACAAGACACAGGCTCAGAAAAAACAGAGAGGACTATGTACTTTGCATTTGCCTTGGGCTGACCACCTTGATAGGAGTGCTTAACTCTGAAGAAGAGCACTGGCTAACACAAAGCCAATTTGAAAAGACTGTGAAAGGTGTTTTTTTTACATTGGTTTGTTTGATCTTATTAGTTCCTGGCACTCAAGAAAATCTCTGTCATATGATTACCTGGATAAAAACTTAAGAAACAGATAGCTCAATGACTAAACCCAAGAAATTACAAGACAAAGAAACAGGAAATGATGGTTCATAGAAAGGAGCAAGAAACTATCAATGAAGAGGACCAGACTGTGGACATACCAGACAAAGACTTTAAAAAAATGATCTTCAATGTGCTGAAGGAGATGAAGGAAAATAGAGAAAGAACTAAAGGATATGAAGAAAACAATGACTCAACAATATAAGAAGCTCAATGAAGAGATGGGAATTTTAAAACATAAACCAAAAAGAACTACTGGAGTTGAAGATCACAATAACTTAAAAGTCCCAAGAGGGTTTCAACAGCAGACTGGAGCTGACAGAAGAAATAATCATTAAACTTGAAGACAAGACAATTGAAATGACTCAGGCTGAGGAACAGGAAAAAAAAAGGATGAGAAAAATGAAAACAAACTAAGAGAACTGTGAGATACCATAAAGTATAATAATAATAATATATGATTATGGGAGGCCCAGAAAAAGAAGAGAGAAAGAAGCAGATGGAATATTTAAAGAAATAAAAGACAGAAAACTACCAAAGATAGAAAAAGATGTAAATATGCACATCCAAGAAGCCTAACAAACACCAAACAGGATAAACTAGAAGAGAAATACACCCAGATATAGTTGTCAAACTGTCAAATGCAAAGGACAAAGAGACAGTTCTGAAAGCTGCAAGAGAAAAGTGATGTGTCATGTACAAGAGAGTCCCAATTAGATTAAGTGCCAGTTTCTCATCAGAAACAAAGAAGGCAAGAAGGCAGTGGGTTGGAATACTTAAGTGCTGAGAGAAAAGAATTGCCAAGCAAGAATTTTATATCCAGGGAAAGCAGATGTGGCTCAAGTGATTGGATTTCCATCTACCATATGGGAGAATGTGGGTTCAATCCCCAGGGCCTCCTGGTGGAAGCGTGTAGGCGAGCCATGCAGCAAAATGATGATGCAACAAAAAGAGAGACGCAGGGGACAGTCAAGGCAAGCTGTGCCAGAAACCAGGAACTGAGGTGGCACAAGTGACAGGGTGCCTCTCTCCCACATTGGAGGTCCCTAGGATCAAATCCTGGTGAAGCCTGGAGAAGAAAAAAAAAATGAGAAGAGAAGGTAAAAAAAAAAAAAAGGAGAAACAGACACAGAAGATCACCCAGCGAATGGGCACAGGCAGAAAGTGGGGGTAGGAGGGGCCGAGCAGAAAAAAAATAAAGAATTTTATATTTAGTGAGATTTTCTTTCAAAAATGAAGATGAGATTAAGACATTCCCTGATAAATTCCCTATATTTTCCATGTAACTTTTCTGTAACCTGAAGCTTCTTTAAAAATAAAGTTAAAAAAAAGGAAGACACTATCTGATAGACAACAACTGATAGAATTCATCACCACTAAGCCTGTCATACAAGCAATGCTAAATTTAGGCAGTTCTTCAGATTGAAAGGAAAGAACACTAGCAGTAGATCAGATCAAAATGGCATAAAGCAATAAAGACTTCCTGTAAAAGTACCATGTAGGTAATTATAAATGCAAGTACTACTGTATTTGTATTTTTTGGTACGTAACTTTACTTCTGACTTCTCACAAGTGCTAAAATTCAAATGTATAAAAGTAACAATAAACCTATAGTTATAGACATATAATGAACAAAGTTATAATCTGTAGCAAGTACAAAAAAAGGGTGGGAGATGAAAGGGTATACAAACATGTATATATGAATGCTATTGAAGTTAAGTTGATATCAAATGAAAAACGACTGCTATATCTTTAGGATGTTAAATTTTAATTCCATGGTAACTACAATTAAATATATGAAAAATATATTCCGAAAGAAATGAGAAGGGACTTAATATGGTATAATACAGAAAAATCAAATAAATATGTAAGCAGGCATTACTGGAAGAACTGAGGGTCAAAAAAAGTACTTGTGGGAGATGTTTGTGTGGGATGTGGTGGGAGGTGTGGGAGGTGGGCAACATGGGAATCCCAGTGGGTTCTGTGTAATATTTTGGGTAATCTAAGCACCTCTTAAAATATATTTATATATATATATAAATAACATTTTTGTAAGCAAATGCACATATATGCATATATATTTATATATCATTTTGCAAATGTTGGTATGTATTGTGAAAATTTTGATTGTTACCCACAATAAAAAAAAATAATAAAAAAAATTAAAAAAGACTAAATAGCAAATTGACAGAGGAAAGTCCTGAATTCTCAGCAGTTACTTTAAATGTAAATGGATTAACTTCTCCAGTCAAAAGGCAGATACTGGCAGCAGGGATAAAAAAGCATGACCCAATATGATGTTTCAACTTAAATTCAAAGACATAAGTAGGTTGAAAGTGAAAGAATGGAACATAATATTCCATGCAAGTAGTAACTAAAAGAGGGCTAGTTTAGCTATACTAATATCAGATAACATAGACTTTAAGTGAAAAACTATTACAAGGGACAAAGAAGGTCATTATATAAGGATAAAGGGGTCAGTACAAGGTGTTTATATGTTCCTAAAAACAGAGCACCAAAATATAAGAAGCAAATATTGACAGAGTTGAAGGGAGAAATAGATGGTTCTACATTTACAGTAGAAGACTTTAATACACCACTATCAAAAATGGACAGGGAGGATGTAAGCCCAGCCTGGCCTGCCCTGGCTGCTGTGAACACAGCAGCTACCAGATTCTGAGGAACCCGCTAGGCAGCCTCACCACCGCCATGCTACTTCCATCCAGTTGTGCTGGCACTGCGATTTTACAGTCCAGAAGAATCTGCTTTTTTTTTTTTTTTTTAAATCCCCTGCAAGTAATAAATCTCATTATGGAGACCCAGAAACTTTATAAAGGGATATAGTTTGAGTTCTATAAAGGGAGTATAATTTTGTGTATAAATTATGCTTAAAAATAGGCAGTTTTCATAAAGGCTAATAGGGTTAATCATGGATACATTATGCATAAGCAGTAATTCTTAGTAATACAATATTTTTATTAGCATTTGTGATGACACTAGAAAAGACAAGCCATATCTTTTGATTAATTGATTCATCATTAATTACAAAATGAATGCTATAGATGCATGGTTTTTAAATGAAAGATAGGTTACTTAATATTTATAATGGCAATGTTAAATGTTTCTGCTGTGGAAAATTTATGGCTAATTTGTTATGGAGATATACCTTCAGATACCTTCAAATGATCAAGTATAAATAAAGTGGTGTGCAAAGTTAGTAAGAAATAATAATGATGATATAGGAAGAGGAATCAAGTAGAGAAAATATTTAACAAAGATGGAGGAGTTAACAGTTTGTGAGCTTTAAGGAAATTCATTTGATTTGACATCACAGACACCATAATGAGCTTAGATTCAACAAAGCTTGTGAATGTTGGCTTCTCCAAGTTATTAACTGAAACTAACATAACTCACTTGAATAAAATGCTAAGACAATAAACTTTGTGGAACTAGCCTTTAAAAATGTGCCCACTGAGCTGGAACAGAATAGTCTCTTCAACAAATGATGCTGGGAGAAATCCATATCCAAAAGAATGAAAGAGGACACCTATCTAACACCTTATACAAAAATTAACTCAAAATGTATCAAAGACCTAAATATAAAAGCCAGGACCATGAAACTATTACAAAAAAATGTAGGAAAGCATCTTCAAGATTTTCTGGTAGGAGGTGGTTTCTTAAGACCTCAAACTCAAAGCATAAGCAACAAAAGAGGGAAGCAGATGTGGCTCAAGTGATTGGCTCCCATCTACCCATATAGGAGGTCCAGGGTTCGATTCCCAGGGCCTCCTGGTGAAAAAGCAAGCTGGCCTGCGTGGCAAGCTGGCCCAAGCGGAGAGCTGGCCCATGCAGAGTGCTGGCCCACGCGGAGTGCTAGCCCATGCAGGAGTACTGGCCCGTGCGGTGAGCTGGTGCAGCAAGATAACGCAACAAAAAGAGACACAGAAGAGAGACAATGAGAGACACAGCAGATCAGGGGAGCTGAGGTGGCACAAGAGATTGAGCAGCCTCTCTGGAAGGTCCCAGGATCGGTTCCTGGTATCTCCTAAAGAGAAGACAAGCAGACACAGAGAACAGACAGTGAGCACAAAAACAACAGTGGGGGTGGGGGTGGGGGTGGATAACTCTTCTCTTAAAAAAAAAGTAATAAGTCACAAAAGAAAAAATAGATAAATGGGATCTCCTCAAAATTTTATACTTTTGTGCTTCAAAGGACTTTGTCAAGAAGGTAAAAAGGCAGCCCACTCAATAGGAGGAAGTATTTGGAAACCACATATCCGATAAGGTTTTATTTTTTATTTTTTTAGATTTTATTTATTTATTCATTTATCCCCCCCTTGCTGCTTGTGCTCGCTGGGTCAGCTAACCACGCCATGCGGGCGGGCTTGCCTTCACCAGGAGGCCCTGGGAACCGAACCCGGGGCCTCCCATATGGTAAACGGGAGCCCTACTGATATCGCTTCCCGATAAGGTTTTAATATCCATGATATATAAAGAGATCCTACAACTCAACGATAAAAAGACAAACGACCCAAGTAAAAATAGGCAAAAAAATAAATAAAAAGACTTAAATAGATGTTTTTCCAAAGAGGAAATACAAATGGCAACAAAGCATATGAAAAGATGTTCAACATGACTAGCTGTCAAGGAAATGAAAAATCAAAACTACAATGAGATATCATTTCATACCTATAAGAATGGCCACTATTAAAAAAAAAACAAAAAACAAAAAGAAAAAAAACACAGAAAACTACACGTGTTGGAGAAGATGTGGAGAAATAGGAAAACTTATTCCCTGTTGGTGGGAATGTAGACTGGTGCAGCCACTGTGGAAGACTGGCAGATCTCAGGAACTTAAATATAGATCTGCCATATGATCTGGCATTCCCACTACTAGGTACATACTCAGAATAACTGAAAGCAGGGACACAAACACACATTTGCACACCGATGTTCATCGTGGCATTATTCACAATTGCCAAAAGATCCCAGGCATCCATCAACTGATGAACGGATAAACAAAATTTGATATATGCATACAATGGAATATTATTCAGCTATAAGAAGAAATGAAGTTGTGATACATATGACAACATGGATGAACCTGGAAGACATTATGTTGAGTGAAACAAGCCAGATCCAAAAGGACAAATATTGTATGATCTCACAAATATGAACTAAATACAATCAGCAAAGTCATGGAGTTAATAGCTAGAAGACTGGTCACCAGAAGATAGAATGACAGAGAATGAGGAGTGAGGCTTAGTTTGTACAGAATTTGTAATAAGAGTGATTGTAAATGTTTGGAATTGAATAAGAGGTGATGATATCACATTAGAGTGAATGTAATTAGCAGTGCCAATATGGGGGTATGATTGTGGTTGAAAGGGAAAGTTCAGGTTGTGTATGTCAGTATAAAGAAAGCTAAAGGATGAGAACATGGGACTGAACTCTGTTGCAGACAGTGAGTGTGGTTAATAGTACAAATGTTCTTCCATGAATCAGAACAAATGTACATTAATATTACAAGATCTTAATAATAGAGTGGCATACACCTAAAGTAAACTATGGACTGTAGTGAATAGTAATATACTAATATTTTTTTCATCAATTGTTAGAAAATAAAAAAGAGGGAAAGAGAGAATTATGCTAAGTGACAGACACCAGACACAAAGTATTACATACTGTTTGACTCCATTTATATAAATTGTAAATATAGATAAATTTAAAGAGATAGAATTAGATTAGCCAATATGTATGGCAGGGGAAGGAAAGCAGGATTGAGAGGTGACAGCTTAGGGGTAGGAGTGGGGATAGGGCTCTTTTTGGGGTAATTAAAATACCCTAATATTGACAGCAGTGATGAATGTACAACTCAGTATACCAAAAGCCACTGAACATATACTTTACATGGACTGTATGGTATGTGAATGTATCTCAATAAAATCGCTTTTTAAAAAAGTAATACAAACTGTGGCAGATTATATTTTCCAAAGTTGGCTGCAATAATATATTCCATCCCATATGCTCTTCTTACAATGTGACATTGATGCCCTTGTCCAACCTGGATGAATCTTTGTGACTACCTCAACCAAGAGTAGAGCAGAGTGAAGAACAGAATGGCACTCAGTGACTTCTGAAGCTAAGTCAGATCTGCTATGCACCTTCACCTCACTCTCTTGAGATGCTCTCTCTTGGAACCTAGCCGCCAAGCTGCAAAAAAGCCAACCAACCACATGGAGAGGTTGTGTGTAGGTGTTCCGGCCAACAGCCCAGACTGAGGTCCCATCCAACAGCTAGCATTAATCACAAGACACATGAGTGAGTGAGCCCCTTCAAATGACTGCAGCTCCCAATCAGTAAGTAATCCTCACCCTTCTAATCATTCCACCTGATACCACGAGGAGACAAACTGTCCCCACCAAGAAAGCCTTGCCCAAATTGCAGATTCATGAGCAAAATAATGACTATTATGTTTTAAATCACTAAGTATGGGATGGTTTGTTGTGCAACAATAGATAACTGTAACAAAAGCTCATAAACAGAATTTGGAAGATGCAGAAAACGAGAAGAAAATAATTTTAAGTATCCTAGGTTTTACCACTACTAACATTTTAGCACATATTTTATATATAAATCTAGAAAATGTTTTGATCACCATCGAAGATTCTATGGTACTTTGGAGCTATGTATCCCAGAAAAACATGTTCTTAAATTCAATCCATTCTTGTGGGTGTGAACCCACTGCAAGTAGGGACTATTGATGAAGTTATTTCAGTTAAGGTGTAGCCCAACTGAATCACTATGGGACTTAATCCTCCTAACCAGAGTTCTTTCAACTGAATCAGTATGGAACTTAATCCTACTAACTAGAGTTCTTTATAAGCAAAATGAAATTCAGACAGAGAGAGAGAGAATCACAGAGGAAAAAGCCAGAAGCTGAAATCAATGGAAGTGGAAGAGAAGGGAGAAGTCAGGGGAGGCTGCCATTTGCATGCCACGTGACAGAAGAGCTAAAGACCAAGGATTGCCAGCAGCAAGTCCCAGAACATGGTGGGGGAGAAAGCATCGCCTTGATGATGCCTTGATTTGGACTTTTCCAAGTGTGGCAGTTTGAAATTATTTTATAAATCCCAAATAGAGAAAGATTATGTTTGTAAATTAATTTATTCCTCCGGGTGTGATACTCTTTGATTGCATTAAATTCAGCTGAAAGGCCTTTGATTAGATTACTTAATAAGATCACTTTAGGGCTTCTGAATGGACTGCAACAGTGAGGTATGACTCAAGTTGAGTCTCCACCCCCTAACTGGATCTGATATAAACAGAAACACAGAGCAAGACTCACTCAGATAGACACAGGAAAAGAGAGCTCTGCCATTTTTGATCCTGTCATATGACAGAAAGGAGAGGCTTAAACAGCTGAGGCCCTGGGGAGACATGAGCCATTTGCCTGATAGCTTGCAGCTGAAATCAGGAAGAGAGTGGAACAGCCAAGCCTGAGAGAAGAGAGACCTGGTAAGAGACAAGCCCTATGCCTGGTTGCCCTCAGCTGAGCTCTGGGAGATGGTACACCCTGAAGGGGAAGGCAGAGACCAGGCAGAGAATGCCCACCATCTTGCTTCAACATGTGGCAGCTAACTTGGGTGAGAAAGCACCTCTTTTGGTGACCTGAGTGGGACTTTTCACGGCCTGGGAACTCTAAGCTTTTACCCCAAATAAGTACCCTTTATAAAAGCCAACACATTTCAGGTATTTTACATCGGCAGCCCTTTGGCAAACCAAAACACCTAGCCCCAAAACCATGAGCCAGTAAATTCCCATTGTTTAAGCCAACCCATTGCATGGTATGTACTTGAGCAGCCAGGAAAACTAAAACAGACTTCAAATACTTGGTTTGTACCAGGGTAATGAATTAAATTTTTAAAGGCAGTCTATTCTTTGCAACTGACTAAAAACTGGAAGAAGTCTAGCATTCATTTCATGTTTCTTATATTCAACTGTCTATTTCACTTACTTGTCCTAAGTGAGATGTCTAGAGAGATTGCTGACCCAGATCTTCCTGGCAACAACACCTGCAATGATCCTCTTCTCTGGAAGAAGTTGCTTAAGCCCCAAATCTGAAAATTTCAAGGAAAGAAAATCCTAAATATAGACACCTCCTTTCAACCATTTATGATTCCATCTCTATCACTGAATGGGGGCTGATGGAGTGAAGTAAGATACATGGAAGCAAATGACAGGCTTCACTAAAAATGGAGTTGGGTAATCTGGGTTGAAGTACTAAATCTACCTCTTCTAATTGTATGATCTTTGCTAAATCACAAAATCTCTGAGCCTAAATCTCATCATTTGATGAAGATTGGGGAGACAGGGTTAAAATTTTGGATTGGGAGTCAGAAGACACAAGTTCTAATAAGCTCAGTTACCACACTGTATTAGAACTTTTTTTTTTTAAAGATTTATTTATTTATTCATTTATCCCCCCCTTGCTGCTTATGCTCGCTGGGTCAGCTAACCACGCTGTACGGGCGGGCTTTGCTTTCACCAGGAGGCCCCGGGAACCGAACCCGGGGCCTCCCATATGGTAAACGGGAGCCCTACTGATTGAGCCACAGCCGCTTCCCTGTATTAGAACTTTAACACTTCTCTGGGTTCAGTTCCTTCATCTTTAAAAGGAGAGGGGTGAATTAGTTAATGGTTCCTGAAATCTAATCCTTGAACAGGTGCCAGCTATGACAAAAAATCATGTAAAGTTATCAACTGTGCTAATTATTGAATTGTCCTTACTACTTTTTTAATGTAAAAACTGCCTCTTTTATGAGATGATGTACTACACTGTAGTAGTTGGTTTTAAATAGTCTAAAGAGACTAAACAAAACAAAAAGCTGTAACCACTTTTTTTTTTTTTAAGGAGGTACCAGGGATTGAATCCAGGCCCTTGTACATGGGAAGCAGGTGCTCAACTTCTGAGCTACATCCACTCTCCAATGGGAGTTGTTTTTTTTTTTTTTCATTTGTTTTTAGGAGGTACGGGGATCGAACCTGAGACCTCATACATGGACAGCAGGTGCTCAACCACTTGAGCTACATCTGCTCCCCTCAATCTACTTTTTTTTTTTTTTTGAGGTACCAGGGCCAAGGATTGAACCCTGGACCTCGTATGTGGGAAGCCAGCGCTCAACCACTCAGCCACATTGGCTCCCCTGAGTTGTTTTTTTCATTTATTTGGTTTTTTATTTTTTTAGGAGACACCGGGGACCGAACCTGGGACCTCCCATGTGGGAAGCAGGTGCTCAACAGCTTGAGTCACATCCACTCCCCTAATCCATTTTTAAAATTGGCTTATAAACCTTCCAGAAGACAAACTTTAAATCTATCATTTATTAATGATCTAGCATAAAAGGGGTTATTTACAACACTGACTTATATTCAGTGGTGCTGTGATGGATAATTTCATGTGTTCAATTGTTTAGTCTAGGAAATACTGGCCTGAATGTTACCATGACGGTATTACATAGCTGGATTTAAATCATCAGTTGACTGCATCTATGGATGATTACACAACAATCAATAAGGGAGATTTCCTTCAGCAACGAGAGGAGTCTCCTCATCCAATCAGTTGGAGGCCTTGAAGGGAGAACCATGATTTCAGCCAACACAAAGAAGAATTTTTATCTCTATTTCAGCAAGTAGCTTCTCCTGGGGAATTCAACGTCACCTTCATTGCAGTTTCCAACTTGCAACCTACCCTACAGAATTCATATTTGCCAATCCCCACAGTCACATGAGCCAATTCCTATAATAAATCTCTTATTATATACATATTTATATGTATATAGTGTGTGTGTGTGTTGGTTCTATTTCTCTGGAGGGCCCTGATTAATACAGTTGCCTTTTTCCACTAGCCTCTAAGCAACTGAAGGGCAGGACCAAGTTTGTTCCATATTATATTCTTAGCACCTAATGCATTGCATAATAAATAGTTGGCATCATTAAAAGTTATTAAAAAAATATTAACTGAATAAATTAATGAATAGCTTTTCTCTACTTTTATAGGAATTAAAGTTATAGTAGTCACAAGTAAAAACTCATAAGATTTTTATTGAAAATTACTTTCAAATGTGTATTTTAAGTACTCAAACCTATCATAATGGACTCTGGCTATGCATGTCTGTTTTAAAAAGCAAAATAATTTACCCATAGACAATGCCATAGTGATGTTCCTGAATAATAACAAGAATAGTAACACCTAACATTTAGTGGGTACTTAGTATTTGCCAAAAACTCTTCTAAGCATTTTCTGTGGATTATCTCATTTAATCTCACAACAATCCTTATGAAGTGAACGATTAATCTCATTTTACAACTAAGAACGGTGAGACACAAAGAAGTCAAGTAGCTTCCAAGGTCAAAAAACTACTAAATGGTAGGGCTGGAATAAAAAAATCAGGCCACCTGAGACTCTATTTTATTTTTAATTTTTAACTAAATCACTTTATTTTTACAAATCAGATTTTACCAGAACTAGGAACATCTGTCCTAATGATTTTTTTTTTTTTTTTTTTTACAAAACAAAGAGTTCTTTTATTATGTGTGCTAAATACAAATATAGGATGATATGAGGTCTCACAACACCAATGTGGTATTGTAATATTACTAAGTCACACCCTAATTTTACTGTTTTAAATTTAATTATCTCAATGTGAGGGTTCTCTGTAATTTAGTTTTCATTTGTTCTTTAATTCCAGGTATTAATATATTGTATTTTCAGAATATGTGGGAAAGGTTTATAAAATCTTAAAGGAAAAATGAGTTAAAAAACTGAAAGACATTAGAAACTTCTTTGCATAGACATCAACATTAAAAAAAACACTGAATAAGAACAGCTAGATTTCATTTCCAATGGATACCCTAGCAAATACAATTTCAGATGTAATTAGCAAAATTTATTTTTAGCCAACAGTGTGTTTTACTTCATTTCATCACTGGCCTGCTTCTTGAGCAGACTGTAATGCTTTTGATGTTATACTTTCAATTTTAACAGTTGTATTAAAATAAAGCCAAATACAGAGAAATAACAATAGGTGTAGCAAATGCTTTTCACACATGCAAGAAACAATGAGCATGTTACTAGTGAAAACATTGAAACATACATTTGACCAAAATGAACACTAAAGTGGCCAATATACAAATAATTGACAAACACTTAGATTTCTTCCATAATCACATTTTACATCTTTCTGCCTACATAATAGCACAAACTAAAAGTTTCCTTGCTGTCTAATAACTACTTTCAAGGAAATCAATATTCCAATAGCACTAGTCAAGAAGTCATAATAAATTGGGGGTATTAGCAATAATTTCCCAATGTCTTTTTAATGTGTTACATTAAAGAAGAAATATAAAAATGGATTATTTCTAAAATAGCTCCAGAAAGAAAAAGAAAAATCTAAATTTCTAAAAACAAATTTGGAAACACTGGCACTGAGAATTCACAGAACCCAACTAAATTAAAGGATGCTGGTTCAAAATTTTGGCTTTTCAAATTTTTCCCTATGGGTAAATGTTAAATGCCCCCTGTGGGTATTTTATACCAATCCCAAGACAGAGTCTTCTACCCATTCTATGAAGATGAATGACTTCCCAGTTTGTTTACACTCCTGCTCACTGACACTAGAACTATAGATCAGAGAAGGGCAACTTAAGCATAACATTTAAGCTTAATTCAGACCTGAAAAATTCAACATACTCTCCACACAGAACATGCCTGTGGAAAAAACAATACATTATCTTTGTTTTGTTTTGTTTTTTTTTAGTAGGTGAATACATTATCTTAATAGCACTTACTTTTTTTACTACAATCACTATGCCTGTTAGAGTAAGCATTAACAGGGGAGAAAACTTTCCCAATTAAAAATTAAGTATTGCTAGTCAACACTTAACTCTTATAAATTCTGTTTATCTGACTAAATATTTACAGTTATCTCTTCCACATGGCGACCTTCCCAGTCTCAATTTCCATATATTTCAGGTTGGCATAGGAAATTAAATGAGAATTTGAGGGGAGTTTTGTGGAAGACAGAGACAACACACTAGGAAATTAAATGAAAATTTGAGGGGAGTTTTGTGGAAGACAGAGACAACACGCAAAGGCCAGCAGACGACACAGAAAAAGCTCAGAAACTCAGAACTGAATAAAATATATGTATAGTAATGTATAATACTTAACCCAAATTTACAATAAGGTACTGTAAATACCTTATAAAAGAAAAAAAAAAAAAAAATTCAGATTTCTCTGGTACGAAGGAAGGGCCAAAAAATTTTACATGGATTTTCTAGATCACAGGTGCGCCACGTCCCTAACCCCCACGATGTGGAAGGGATAACTGTACTTTCATCATATCTGAAAATCCTTCTCTCTTTCATCTCCAAAGGTTTTAGTGCCATCTGACAACCAACCTTAATTCTGAATGCTATTAAAAAAAACAGGTGTAGATTACCGCCTTAAATACTCCCTCTTAATATAAAAACACTAACAGGTCTTATCATTTCACTTCACCAAGGCCAAGTGTGATCTGCTGTTCATAAAACCAAGCCTGTGCTGCATGGCTCCAAACCACTCTTCTCAAAATGGTAGTAGGCTATTGTAGCGGTTTGGCATTGTCTATGAATTCCAGAAATAGATATTGGATTATGTTTGTAAACTGGTCTGTACCTGGGCATGATTAAATTATGATTAAGGCTTTGATTGGGCCACGTCAGTAGGATGTTGAGTCCCCGCCCCCTTGATGGGCAGGCACTCAGAGTAAACTACATGGCAGAAAAGAGAGTTGGAGATTTGATGCTGGAGTTTTAAGCTGGAAGCTGGAAAGTGAACACACAGGAAAAGAACACAGAGGAATAGGGACAGCTCCTTAGAAACGGTAGAAGCCCTGGGGAGAGAGACAGAGCTGTTCGCCTGATAGTCTACAGCTGACCTTGTAGAAAGAAAACAACAGCTGAGCCCAGAGAGAAACCCAAGAAGTCTGAACTCTTGGCAGATATCGGCAGCCATCTTGCTCCAACACGTGGCAACAGACTTCGGTGAGGGAAGTAACTTACGCTTTATGGCCTGGTAACTGTAAGCTCCTACCCCAAATAAATACCCTTCATAAAAGCCAACACACTTCTGGTATTTTGTATCAGTACCCCTTTGGCTGAATAATGCAGCTATGCTTCTTTTCTCTTAATTATATCCTAATTCCTTGCTACTCAGAATGTGGTCCACAGACCAGCAGGATTGGCATTACCTGTAACCTTGTTAGAAATGCAGCCTACTTTGCAGAAACGGAAAAACCAATTATCAAATTGATTTGGAAGGGAAAGGGGCCCCCAATAGCCAAAAATCTCTTTAAAAGAAGAACAAAATTGGAGGACTCTCACTTTCTGACTTTAAAGCATATTACTTAGCTACAGTGGTAAAAACAGCATGGCACTGTCATAAAGACAGATATACTGACCAATGGAACAACATCAAGGACTCAGAAATAGACCTTCACATCTATGGCCAAGTGATTTTTGACAAGGCTGTCAAGCCCACCCAGCTGTGTCAGAACAGTCTAGTCAACAAATGGTACTGGGAGAATTAGATATTCATATCTAAAAGAAAGAAAGAGGACCCATATCTCACACCTTATACAAAAATCAACTCAAAATGGATCAAGAACCTAAATAAAGCTACAACCATAAAACTTCCAGAAGAAAATGTAGGGCAAACATCTTCAACATCTTATGGTAGGTGGTAGTTTCTTAAACCTTATACCCAAAGCACAAGCAATGAAAGAAAAAAAACAGATAAATGAGACCTCCTCAAAATTAAACACTTTCATTCTTCAAAAGCTTTTGTCAAGAAAGTAAAAAGGCAGCCTACTCAATGGGAGAAAATATTTGGAAACCACATATCCGACAAGGGTTTGAGATCCTTGTTATATGAAGAGATCACACAACTCATTGATAGAAAGACAAGTAACCCAATTAAAAACTGGGCAAAAGACTTGGATAGTTCTCCAAAGAAGAAATACAAATGGCCAAAAAGCACATGAAAAAATGTTCAACTTCACTAGCTATTAGGGAAATGCAGATCAAAACTACAATAAGGAGAATGGCTGTAGCTCAAGAGGTTGAGTGCCTGCTTCCCATGTAGGAGGTCCTGGGTTCAATCCCCAGTACCTCCTAAAAAATAAAAAACAAAAAAAACTACAATGAGATACCATTTCACACCTTACAGAATGGCCATTACGGGAAAACACACACACACACACACACACACACAAAAACCCAGAAAACTACAAGTGTTGGAGAGGATATGGAGAAATAGAACACTCCTTCACTACTGGTGGGAATGTAGAATGGTGCAGCTACCAAGGAATATGGTTTGGCAGTACCTCCAGAAGCTGAATATAGAAATGCCATATGATCCAGCAATCCCAATTCTAGGAATATATTCAGAAGAACCGAAAGCAAGGATGTGAACTGACATTTGCACACCAATGTTCATAGCAGCATTACTCACAATTGCTAAAATATGTAACCAGCCCAAGTGTCCATCAACTGATGAATGGCTAAACAAAATGTGGTATATACATACAATGGAATACTAATCAGTTGTAAGAAGAAATGAAACTAGGATGATAAGACATTATGGATGAACCTTAAGAATATCAGGTTGAATGAAATAAGCCAGACACAAAAGGACAAATACTGAATTGTCTCACTAATATGAACTAAATGCGATGAGTAATCTCAGTAAACTCTGGAGTACAGGTTGCTAAGAAATAGAATGTGGGTTGAGAATGGGAGCTGATGCTCAATGTATGTAGAATTTTTAATAAAGTTTATTGTAAACGTGTGGAAATGAACAGAGTTGATGGTAACACATTATAGTGAGTATAACCAACACTGCTGATTTATAAATGAAATTGTGGCTAAAAGTAGTAGTCTGGATGTAAATATCAACAGAAAAGAAACTAGAGATAATCTAGGGTATGTATAACAGTGATTTCGGTGGTCATGAAGATTGCGGTTAATAGTATAAATATAAGGATGTTCTTTTACAAAGAACTAAGAATATGGTGATACACGGGAAAATTACAACTAATGTAACTTATGGACGATAGTTAACAGTAATATTTTAATATTTTTGCAGCAATGGCAAAGAAGAAATATCAATTCTAGGAGACAACCATAGGGAGGTATCAGGTATGGGATTTTTCCTTTTGGAGTAATGAAAACGTCCTAAAATTGACTGAGATGATGACAGCACAACTCTGATGAAAATGATAGCTACTGAATGTACACTTTGAAGGGACTGTACAAAACATGGGACTATATAACACAGGGAATCAGTCGTGGAAGATGGACTGTGTTTAACAGGACAAATATGAGAACATTCTCTCATGAACTATAACAAATGCATATACTAATACAGGGTGTTAATAATTGGGTGAGTTGGGGAAAAAATACACCAAGTGTAAGATATGGCTATAGTTAGAAGTAATATTTCGACAATACTATTTCATAGTTTGTAACAAAACTTTCAGAGCAACACAAGGTGGTGGTGATAGAGTGAGGTATGGTAGCCCTGTATGATGATATGCATGTTTGTTTTGGAAGTTCACAACTTTTACTACACACTTATTGTTTATGCATGTTCATGTAGGAATGATATACCTCAATAAATTTTATTTAAATAAATATATATCAAAAATTGAAAGCCCAACCACTCTCATCCTACCCCTTTTATCCTCGGAATGGTGTGACTCCAGCATAACACAAAATATTTACACACCCAGGGAATTCACTCCATCAAGGAATTGTAAGTACTTAAGGTCTGAACCCAAATCTAGTCCTAGCTGAGACTTGAATGAGCTGATGAATTAGATATTTCTAGGTATGAGAGCACTGTATCTTCCTTAGCCAAGTACTTGCCACATGGAATGCTGTCTTTTGACACAATCTATAAAGCAAAGAATAGCCAAATCAACACCCACTCTCTGAAGGAAATCAAGGCAGCTATCTTGAATGGTGAAATCATTTAGAGTGTCACACCAGCACTTTAAAAAAGAGAAAAGGAATGGAAACGATGAAAGTATCACATGTAGTAAGGGTAAATACTGATTCACATTTTTTGTTTCAACAATGTGTGTGTGTGCACGCGCATAAGTGGGAGTTCACCATCAAAAAATAATAAAATTCACTGTCACAGAAAAACCGTTGCACATGTGTGCCTGAAGACACAACCAAGATATGTTTGTAATAGCAACAAAACAGAAAAAAATCCAAATGTCTATCTCTAGAAGGAATAAATCTGTTAGAATCATATAATTAGTACCATAATCTGAGAAAACTAACCACAGTTAGACACATCAATATGGATGAATAGTAAACATAATATTGATTAAAATAAAGCAAAGAAGACTATAATATGATTCCATTTTCACAGTTAAAAAAACAAGCAAAATTAAAAGTTTTCAAATATATACAAATGTGGTAAACTTGAAAGAAAAGGGAATGGTAAAATAAATAACTAAAACCTAAACAAAATTTATAATAGTTTTGATCTCTGATGGAAAGACAGATAATTAAAAATCAAGGAGAATTACACCAACAATACTGGTAACGTTCAATTTTTAAGGTGGGTGATGGGTTCACAGATAACAGTTTTATAATATACAGTGCCATATTCCTTTTTTTCTTTTTTCTTTTTTTCTTACAAACCCGTGTGTCAAGGGCTGACTTTCCACAGATCGCAGCGAGGGAACCTCTCTGCTACGTATGAAACCCCGACCCAAAAGCTGGTTGTCTATAAGTGGTTTAGCACCACGTTCCCCACGAACGTGCGGTGCGTGAAGGGCGAGAGAGCGGCCCCTTTCCGGCTGCGCCCCGTTTCCCAGGACGACGGGCTCTCCGCACCGGACCTGGGCCCCCGACATATTTCTTTTTATGTATCACATACTTCATAATAGGAATAAGAAAGAAGATGGAAAGGGAGAAAAGAAGAGGGAACGAGAAAAGGAAAGAAGCCAGGAAGCAAAGAGAAGAAGGGAAGGAAGACAAGATACCTATGCAGGTCAACATGAACCTGTCTCTCCCTGAAAAAGCAACACAGACTTCCATATACATATATAAGGAACTCCACTAAAGTTTTTATTTTTTACTTTTTAAGTGCATAAACCTGAACTGCAAGATAACCTATCTATACTCAATTTTAAAATATATTAATATAATGCCCTATAAAATAAAACTAAAGTAATTTTCAATAAATATACACATTACTACGTAAATACTAAGGTATAACCATACTAGAATTTATATTACTAGTATATAGTATATATAGTATATAGAATTTATATTATAATGCTTGCACCTATTCACAGAATCACCACTAATGTAATAGCTACAAATGAAGACTCACACAAATGAGTTGTACTAAAAAAATCATACACCATAAGTGGCAATGCCATTGGTATTATGATTTTCTGAAGTGGTGAATAAAACTTAGTGAAATTCTGAACAAAACAAAGTAAAATTTGCTTGATTTACCCAGTAGTTGCATTCTTAGAAAGTTCAGTGTCTATTAAAACCATGCATAGAATAGACTTACTGTTATTCTACTATAGACTTATTGTGATTCTAGCAATGGAAGTACTGTTACCACTGATGTGGAGACAGTGGCCACTGGAGGTTCTGAAGGGAGGGAGAGGGAAAAACAAGTGTAATATGGGGGCATTTTCTGGACTTGGGAATGTCCTGAATGACACTGCAATGACAGATACAGGCCATTATATATCTTGTCATAACTTACAAAATTTTGCAGAAGAGCGTGTAAACTACAATGCAAACTATAATCCACGCTTGGTGGCAATGCTCCAAAATGTGTTCATCAATTGTAACAAATGTACCACACTAATGAAGGATATGTTGTTAATGTGGGAAAGTGTGCAAGGGGTAGGGAGTGGGGCACATGGGAATCCCCCATATTTTTTATATAACATTTATGTAATCTAAGTATCTTTTTTAAAAAAATAAAAAAGCCTTTTTTAAAATAAATAAAACCATGCAAAAAATACTTTATGTTTAAATGTAAAACAGAGTTAGGATCAGATAAATATAAACAGGTTTTTTACCTACAAGAAGGTTTGGAGAAATGTCCAAAAACCACACAGAGACTGTGTTGTACTTTGTGGGATATCTGGCATTCCTGGCCTCCTGCTAACTGAATCCCAATGCTGCCCACCTCACCTACCCACTCACCCCTATCCAAATCATTGTGGCAACCAAAAGTATACCCTCAAAGTTACAAAACCCCTCATAGGGGCAAGTTCACCCATTAAAAACCAATGACTTGGGAAGCGGCTGTGGCTCAATCAGTAGGGCTCCCGTTTACCATATGGGGTTCGGTTCCCGGGGCCTCCTGGTGAAGGCAAGCCCGCCCGCACGGCGTGGTTAGCTGACCCAGCGAGCACAAGCAGCAAGAGGGGGATAAATGAATAAATAAATAAAATCTTTAAAAAAAAAAAACCAATAACTTTGAGTAAGGCTAGGTCCCAGTATAGCTTCCGGACAACACTTGTTTTCATCACAGTATGAGCTGAACAATTTCTAATTTTGCAAAGGAAGAATGCTTACACAAGAAGAAATTTATTTTAGGGGAAATATAAAAATAGATAAAGATCTAAGGAAAGGATTGTAGGAAAACGGCAGAGTAGGACGCTCCAGGAATCAGTCCTCCGCCAAAACAACTACTAAACTGGCAAGAATTGTCAGAATCAACTACTTTGAAACTCTGGAGGCTAGTGGAAAAATGTCAGTGCCAATCTATTAGGTGTCTTCTAAGG
Source organism: Tolypeutes matacus (assembly GCA_026826555.1). Classification (NCBI taxonomy): domain Eukaryota; kingdom Metazoa; phylum Chordata; class Mammalia; order Cingulata; family Chlamyphoridae; genus Tolypeutes; species Tolypeutes matacus. The sequence goes on along the minus strand of JAKSZT010028738.1, from coordinate 479,734 downwards.
GACAGAGCCAGGGAACTTATCTTAGGATCACCTTCCCACATTTTGTTCTAAGGGCGGAAAAGCTGCATGCAGATAGCTGGGACAGTGAGAAACAAGTCAAAGTGGCCTGGGGATAAGAAATACCTGCATTAAGTCATAAAATAGAGCACCCAGAAGAGGGTGAAAGTCTATTTCAAAGGGATTACAGGGGACACTGGAACTCCTGTAAACTGTAAACAGGGGAATTCATAAAGCCACCAACAAGCACAAGGCCAGGAAAGGAATCAAGCTTCAGAGCTCCACTCAGGCTCAGATAACACAGAGGACGCAGCACTTCACTTTCACCTTGGGTTGATCTACTTGATAGGAGGGCTAAGCTCTTAAGGAAACCACCAGCCAAAGCAGAGTCAGTTTGCAAGGGTTGTGAAAAGTACTTTTAGCTTTGGTTTCTTTTAGTTAGCTCTTGGCACTCAAAAAAATCTCTCATATCACACTAGCTGGATACAAACAGAAGGAATATATAGCTCAGAGTTAACACTTTAAAATATTAAAATGTACAGTGTACAACAAAAGATTAAGAGTCAAGCAAAGAAAAAGAAAATGATGGCTCAAGGAAGGAAACAAGATAAAAATCCAGAAACCATTAATGAAGAGGACCAGATTTACTGGACATGTACTTTTAAAAAAATGATCCTCAATATGTTCAAGGAGATAAAGGAAAACACAAAGAAAGATCTAAAGGATATGAGGAAAACAATGAACAACATGGGGATCTCTTTCAGGTTCTCAATAGGAGCCAAACAGAAGACCATAGTAACTGAAATGAAAATTTTCCTAGAGGGTGTTAACAGCAGATTAGAGGTGGCAGAAGAAAGAATCAGTGTTCGTGAAGCAAGGCAATTAAACTGATTCCAGAAGAGGAGGAGAAGGAAAAAAGTAGAAGAAAAAGCAAACAGCCTATGAGACTTGTGGGGCATAATTGAGTGTACCAAAGTACACATTATGGGAACCCCGGAAAGAGAGGAAAGGAGAAGGAATATTCAAAAAAATAATAGAAAACTTCCCAAATTTAATCAAAGACATAGATATACAAATTCAAGAAATCCAAACAAACCCTTAAAAGGACAAACTCAAAGAGAACCACACTCAGGCACACAGTAGTCAAACTGTAAAAAGCCAAGGACAAGGAGAAAGCCCTGAATGCTGCAAGAAAAAAACAAAGTGTTATGTATAAGGAGTCCCAAGAAGATTAAGTGCCTATTTCTCACCAAAAACCATGGAGGCAGAAGGCAATGGGATGAAAATTTAAAGTGCTGAAAAGAAAAAACTGCTAAGCAAGGATTTTAAAATCAGCAAGACATTCTTTCAAAAATGAGGAGAGACAACCAGCAAGATGGCAGTAGAGTAAGGAGCTCTTAAGAGTCAGCTAGTGCTACAGGGCAGTTAGTAATCACCCAGAGCTATCTAAAGCACCTGTTTGGGGGCTCCAGGAGACCAGAAGCGCATCCTGCAACATCTTTGCAAGAATATAAGGAGGAGACAGCCCATCTGCAGAGAAGATTCATGAATAGAGCACACCACACTGCGGAAGCCGGTGCCCATCCTCACTGGCCACACAAGCCGCATTGGGAGCTATTCCGCGGCAGGAATTGGAAGTGCCAATTCCCAAAAATGGGGGAGGAAGAGACAGTTGGGCACCAACTTCAGCTACTGATTTGTAAATTCAGCTGGCTAAAGTATAATCTAAGAACAGCTAAAGTTTGAACCTGTCCAAGTCAGAAAGAGGCCAGTAGCTGCCATTTTAACTCTGCCCACAGCCTGAGGGGAAGCTGGGCTGACTGAAAATCACAGTGAGGGTAGGGACCAGCTTCTTTTACCCAGATCAGCCTGCAGCCCTAGCCTAGGCTTCAGACCCACCTCTGGCAGGGAGGAAGCTGGTGGGACCTGTACCAGCCTCTCCAGTTAATTGCAGGTATGTTCAGCTGGACAGAGTTAGAAGTTTACCAGGGCAACTGTGGTCATATTAGACCCACACAGCATAGACTGCTGCCGCCATCTGCAGCTCCATCCCTTCCCTAGGCAGGGGAGAAAGGGGAATGAAGCTTCATCTGTCTCTCTGGGCACCCACAGTTTAGGCCTGCACGACTTGGATTATTACACATGGCTCTGTCCCTACCCCTGGCAAAGGAGAAACCTGGGAGAAGCTTCATCGGTCCCTGGGGCAATGAGGGCAACTTGAGCCTCCACAGCTTACAGCACCAACTACATCCTTGGCTCCTACTACACAACCAGCAAGGGAGAAAGGGCAAGAAAGCCCTAAACTAAAGAGAGAAACTGCACCCAGAATAAATACATCTAGTAAGCCAGATGCCAAGACACCAACAAAAAATTATAATCCACAACCAGAAACAGGAAGATATGGCTCAGTTAAAGGAACAAGATAAGCCTCCAAATGACATAAAGGAGTTGAGACAACTAATCATAAATGTTCAAACAAATCTCCTTAATAAGTTCAATGAGATAGCAAAAGAGATTAAGCATATTAAAAAGACACTGGGTGAGTACAAAGAAGAATTTGAAAGTATACACAAAAAATAGCAGATCTTATGGGAATGAAGGGTGCAATAAATTTCATATAATATATTCTATCATATAATAGCAGATTTGAGGAGGCAGAAGAAAGGATTGGTGAGCTTGAAGAAATGGCCTCTGAAAGCAAACATACAAAAGAACAGATGAAGAATGGAAAAAATTGAACAAGGTCTCAGGAAACTGAACAATAGCAAGAGACATGCAAACATATGTGTCATGGGTATCCCAGAAGAAGAGAAGAGAAAAGGGGCAGAAGGAATATCTGAAAAAATAATGGCAGAAAATTTCTCAACCCTACTGAAGGACATAGTTACCCATGTCCAAGAAGCACAACGTACTCCCATCTGAATAAATCCAAATAGACCAACTCTGAGACACATACTAATCAGAATGCAAATGCCAAAGACAAAGAGAGAATTCTGAGAGCAGCAAGAGAAATGCAATGTATAATATATAAGGGATACCCAATAAGATTAAGCACCGATCTCTCCTCAGAAACCATGGAGGCAAGAAGACAGTGGTATGATATATTTAAGATACTACAAGAGTAAAACTTCCAGCCAAGAATCTTATATCCCGCAAGATTTTCTTTCAAAAATGAGGGCAAGTTTACAATGTTCACAGATAAATAGAAACTGAGAGAGTTTGTAACCAAGAGACCAACCGGCTTTGCAGGAAATCTAGAGGGTGTGCTATAGCCTGAAAACAAAAGACAGGAGAGAGAGGCTTGGAAGAGAGTCTAGAAATGAAGATTCTATCAGTAAAAGTAACAATGTGTCAAAAGAGTGGTGAAAGTAAAATATGACAGAAAAAAAAAACAAATATTTAGGAATAAACATAACCAATGATGTAAAACACTTGTATTCAGAAAACTACTATCATTGTTAAATCAAAAAAAAGACCTAAATAATTGGGAGAACATACCATGCTCATGAATTGGAAGACTAAATATCATTAAGATGTCAATTCTAAAAAAAAAAAAAAAAAGTCAATTCTACTCAAATTGATATACAGATTCAGTGCAATCCTGATAAAAATTCCACAGAATTTTTTAAATAAATGGAAAACATGATTATCAAATTTATTTGGAAGGGTAAGGGGTCCTCAATAGCCAGAAACATCTTAAAAAGGAAAAGTGAAGTTGGAGGACTCTCACTTCTGGACTTTAAACCATATTACTTAGCTACAGTGGTAAAAACAGCATGGTATGCATAAAGACAGACACATAGACCAATGGAACAGAATTGATGGTTCACAAACAGATCCTCACATCTATGGTCAAGTGATTTTTTACTAGCCTGTCAAACCCACCCAGCTCAGGCAAAACAGTCCATTCAACAAATGGTGCTGAGAGAACTAGATATCCATAGCCAAAAGAAGGAAGAGGACCCCTATCTCACATCTTATACAAAAATTAATTCAAAATGGATCAGAAACCTAAATACAAAAACAAGAACCATAAAGCTTCTAAAAGAAAATATAGGAAAATATCTTCAAGACCTGGTGGTAGGTAGTGTATTCTTTTTTTTTTTTTTTAAAGATTTTATTTATTTATTCATTCATTTATCCCCCCCCTGCTGCTTGTGCTCGCTGGGTCAGCCAACCACGCCGTGCGGGCCTGCCCCCACCAGGAGGCCCCGGGAACCGAACCCGGGGCCCCCCATATGGCAAACGGGAGCCCTACTGATTGAGTCACAGCTGCCTCCCGGTAGTGTATTCTTAGAGATAAGAGGAGGACTAAGACAGATTTCTGATGTTTAATGTATGTAAAAAACTTTTAATTAACCTTACTGTAAAAGTGTAGAAATGTATAGAGTTGATGGTAACACATTATAGTGATTAACAGCTGGTTTATAAATGGGAATGTGGCCGAAAATGGTAGTCCAGGGATGTAAATGTCAATTGACAGAAAGCTAGAGAATAATCTAGGGACTGAATAACAGTAAACCCAGAGGTGGATAAGAATTGTGGTTGATAGTACAGATTCAAGAGTGTCCTTTGTGAGCTAGAGCAGATGTACATCACTATTGCAGGGTGGTGGGAATGTGGAAAAACATGGGAAAAATACAACTGGAGTGACCTATGGACTGCGGTTAACATAATAATGTAATATTCATGAATCTATGCAAAAGATGTACTGTGTTGATAATGGGGGAGTATGGAAAAAGTGTGCCAAATATACCCTAGAGACCTGGTAATAATCTGATGATATTATCTCATAATCTGTAAAATATGTTCCACCATGGTGTGGTGTGTTGATAGAGGGGTGTTGTATAGGAATTCCACACATGTGCATGATTGTTTTGTACGTTTACAACTTCTGTCATAAAAAATATATTTAAAAAAATAATAATAGGGTAAGTTAAGGGAAAATACACCAAATGTAAATAAGGACTATAGTTAGTTAGATTTTGACAATATTGTTTCATAATTTGTAACAAATGTCTCACAACAATGTAAGGTGTTGGTGGTAGGTTGATGTATGGGATCCCTGTATAATGTTATGCAAGTTTGCTTCCTAAATTCACAACTTTTACTATACACTTATTGTTTATGTATGTTCATGTATAAATGATAAATAATAATAATAATAATAATAGGGTGGATTGGGGGGAAAATACACCAAATGTAGGATAGTTTGGTTAGTAGTAATATTTTGAGGATGCTCTTTAATCATTACTTAAAAATGTTTCACAACAATGCAAGGTATTGGTGGTAGGGTGAGTTATGAGAGCCCCCCCGTATGATGTTATGTATGTTTGTTTTGTAATTTCACAACTCTTATTATACACTTACAGTTTACATATGTTTATGTATGAGTGATATACTTCAGTAAATTGTTTAAAAAAGAAAAATAAATAAGGAGAGATTAAGACATTTCCAGATAAACAAAAGCTGAGGGAGTTTGTCACTACTAGACCTACCCTAAAGGGAGTTCTTCAGACTAGAAGGAAAGGATAGGAAATAGTGGACTGAAGTGGCATAAAGAAATAAAGATCTCTGGTAAAGGTAACCATATGGATAATTATAAATGCCAGTAATTTTTTTTGATATATAACTTCACCTTTTACTTCTTACAGGTGCTAAAATGCAAATGAATAAAAAGTAATGAAAACTGTGGTTTTGGATATACAATATACAAAGATACAATTTGTACCAACTACAAAAAAAAAAAAAAGGTGAGGGGATGAAGGGGTATAAGAAAGTGTATGTATATGCTATAGAAGTTAATTTGGTATAAAATGAAACATGATTGTTATAGATATTGGCTGTTAAATTTTAATCACATGTTAACCACAAAGAAAATATATGAAAAAATATTCAAAAATAAATGAAAAGGGACTTGTTTTAATTTCCTAGACTGCTTGGGCAAATACCATGAAATGGTAGCCTTAAACAATGGGAATTTATTTGCTCACAGTTTTGAGGCCAGGTAAATGCCCAAATCAAGGAAGGCATCATCAAGGCGATTCTTTCTTCCCAAAGACTGGCTGCCGGCAATCCTTGGCTACGCTGTCACGTGGCAAGGCACATGGTAGCATCTCCTTGTCTCTTCCTTATCTCCCAGGTTTTGCTGATTTTAGATTCTTGCTTCCAAGGATTTCTCCTCATGGCTGAAGTCATTCTGTTTATCAAGAACTCCAGTAACAGGACTAAGATCCATCTTGATGGAGTTGGGTCATAGTTTAACTGAAGTAACATCATCAAAAGGTCCTACACCCACATGTAAAATGTGTTCACACCCACAGGAATGGATAAGATTTAAAAACATGTTTTTCTGGGGTACATACAGCTCTAAACCATCACACCCTACCCTCTGAACACCAAAAAGACATGTTCTTTTTACATGCAAAATACATTCATTCCATCACAATATTTCAATGGCCTAAGTCATTTCAGTAACAATGCTTAAATACTAAGTCATCAAAATCAGTTATGGGTGTGGAAAACAAGTTATCTGCTTCCAATATACAAAAGAGGGACACGCATAGGATAAACACTTCCATTCCAGAGAGGAGAAATTAGAAGGAAATGAGGAATCAAGAGTCACAAATAATTCTGAAAACCTATAGGGCATACTCCATTAGATTTCAAGGTCTGGAAGTCATCTATGAATCAATATTTTGTCCTAAAGACCTGATGAGGGAAGCGGCTGTGGCTCAATTGGTTGGGCACCCGTTTACCATATGGGAGGCGCCGGGTTCGTTTCCCCGGGCCTCCTGGTGAAGGCAAGCCGGACTGTGCGGCGAGCTCACGCAGCAAGACGACTCGGCAAAGGGAGACAAGCAGACACAGAAAAGCACAGAGCAGGATGGACACAATGAGCACAAGCGGCAAGGGGGGGGGATAAATAAATAAATAAATCTTTAATAAATAAATAAATAAATAAAATAAAGGCCTGATGAAGTGTCAGCCCCAACCCTTCCAAGGACACAGCCGCCCTGCTTTCCTGGAAAGCTGGGATGAAGGCTCCACCCTCTTCAAGCACTGGGGTGGTAACCAGACTTGCTGCAATTCCCAGGGCATAGGCTCCTTTCTCTGAGAAAACTGGGATGGCAGCACTCTTTCTGAACAACAGGGTGGAAGGCCTGCCCTCTCCAAGCTCCAGGGTAGACACCCTTTCCACACACACGGGTGGGCTTGCTCTCTTGTCCTGAGAAGATGTCTTCAGTTCAGACCTCAGTTTCCAAGATTCTGCCATTAAAGTGATTTTACCCCCAATCTGTCCCTTTTCTGTCTCTTTTAGTCCAGGCTGGCAGTGGTTCCATTCATACAGATCTTGAAAAACCCTATTCTTCCTGGATAACTGCACCTCCGATCCTGACTTGCACTAAAATGGCTGGCTGGATCCATGTTCAGTTAAACCCTCACATGGAGTACTCTTTTCTTCTAGTTTCTTTGTGCCCAGGACTTCAGTTGTCAGCTTATCACTTTTCTCTTGCATTTTACCATAAGCTGCAGGAAGAAACCAGGCTGCATTTTTCACACTTGGCTTGGCAATCTCCTCAACAAAATATCCAAGCATGTCACTTTCAAGTTCTGCCTTTCATCCCAAATCAGAACTCAATTTCAGCAAGTTCTCTGTCACTTTAAAACGAAGATCGCCTTTCCTCCAGTTTCCAATAACACAGTCATCATTTCGGCCTAAGGCCGCATCAGAAGTACTTTCAGAATCCTTATTTCTACCAACAGTCTCTTCAAAGCAATCTAAGCTTTTTTTTTATCAAGCACCTCTCAACTCTTCCAGCCTCTACCCATTACCCAATTCCAAAGCCATTTCCACATTTTTGGTATTTGCAATAGCAGCATCCTACTGTTCTGGTACCAAAATCTGTTTTAATTTCCTATACTGCAAATACCATAAAATAGTTTGGCTTAAACAATGAGAATTTATTTGCTATCCATTTTGAGGCTGGGAAAATGTCCAAATGAAGGCAATGCTTTCCTCGCAAAGAGCAGCAAGTGGCGGTTCTTGGGTCCTCTGCCACATGGCAAGGCACATGGCTGCTTCTGCTGATCTCTTCCTTCTCTTCTGAGTTTTGTTGTTTTCAGCCTCTTGCTTCTACAGTTTCTTTTTTTTTTTCTGAATTTTATTATCTTATAAAAGACTCCAATGAAAGGATTAAGACCCACCCTGGGCCATGCCTTAATTGAAGTAACCTCAGCAAAAGGTCCTACTTCCAACAGGTTTACACCCACAAGAATGGATTAGCATTAAGAACATTATTTTCTGGGGATCATACACCCACATCCATACCACCACAGCTTTACAGGTAAATTTTTCCAAGAATTAACACCAATTCTGCTCAAACTCTTCCAAAAAACTGAAAGGAGGAAACATAACCTAACTCATTCTATCAGGCCAATATCACCCTCATAGCAAAGCCAGATAAAAATATTACAAGGAAAGAAAAATACAGACCAATATTCCTTATGAATATAGATACAAAAATACTCAACAAAACTAACAAACCAAATTCAACAGAACATTGAAAGAAATACACACCATAATTAAGCAGGCTTTATCTCAGGTATGCAATGGTAGTTCAACATGAGAAAATCAATGCAATACACCTCCATTAATAGAAAGAAGAGGGAAACACACACACACACTTTTCTTGATCCAGAAAAGTCATGTGAAAAAAAATCAAGCACCCTCTTCCAGATAAAAACACTTAGAAAACTAGGAATAGAAGGAAACTGCCACAAAATTATAAAGTGCCTATTTGAAAAACCCACAGCTATCATCATACTCAATGGTGAAAGACTGAAAGCTTTCCCCCTAAGATCAGGAATAAGACAAGGATGCCCACTATAACCACTGTTTTTTGACATTGTACTGAAAGTCCTAGCAAGAGCAATTAGGCAAAAAATAAAAGGCATCCAGACTGGAAAGCAAGAAGTAATACTTTCACTATTTGCGGATGACATGACTGATATATAGAAAATCCTGAAAAACACACAATGATGCTATTAAAACTTGTTAAAAAATTCACCAAAGTGGTAGGGTATTAGATCAACCTAAAATTCAGTGGAATTTCTATACCATAGCAATGAACAATCTGAAGAGGAAATCAAGAAAAAAACATTCCATTTACAATAGCAACTAAAAGAATCAACTATCTAGGAATAAATCTAACCAAGGATGTAAAGGACTTATACAACACCGAACAACAAAACCCTCATAAAAGAAATCAAAGAAGACCTAAATAAATGGAAGGGCATTCCATGCTCATGGATTGGAAGACTAAATATTTTTAAGATGTCAATTCTACCCAAAGTGATTTGAAGATTCAATGCGATCCCAATCAAAATTGCAACAGCATTCTTTACAGAAATGGAAAACACATGAAAAGATGATCAACATTGTAGCAGTCTGGCAGTTTGATGTAGTTACAAATTCCAAAAATAGATATTGGATTATGCTTGTAAACTGGTCTGTTAATCAGGGCATGATTAAGTTATGATTAGGGCATTGACTGGGCCACGTCAGTAGGGCATTGAGCCCCACCCCTTGGTGGGTAGGGAATCAAATGTAAAAGGCATGGCAAAGGACAGAGTTGTAGTAGTTCTCATGTTGGAGTCTTGAGATGGAGATCTGGGAAGGAAGAGAGTTTTGTCATAAGGAAGGAGAGAAGGCCCCGGGAAAAGACATGAGCCATTGTCTACAGCTGGGCTTGTGGAGAGAGGCAAAGTCTAGAGAGCCTCACAGTCTACAGCTGACCTTGTGGAAGAAACAGAGGCTCTAAGCCTGGAGAGAAACGGAGCCCTGGGAAGAGAGGAACCCAAGAAGTCTGAACCCTGGCAAACGTCGGCAGCTGTCTTGCTCCAACCATGGCAATGGACTTTGATGAGGGAAGAAACTTACACTTTATGGCCTGGTAACTGTGGACTTCTACCCCAAATAAATACCCTTTATAAAGACCAACCGATTTCTGGTATTTTGTATCAGCACCCCTTTGGCTGACTAGGATCAGAATCCTAATGAATCTTCTACTTAATCAAACATTCCAGAATCCCACCACAGAGTCTCACAATTGAAGAGTGAACAAAGTCTTTTAAAAGCTTCTCAGTTTGGGGAGAAATGCATAATCATTAAGAACTTTATAAAATCTTGGCTTAACCAGGGTGCCTCTATTGTAGACACTAACCTGTCCTCTCAGAAAGTTATCTGAAGTCCACCTTTACATGAGAATGACTACATGATGGGCTAGGATACTGAATTAGTTCTGATTCATGAATGGTATACTAACTTCAAACCCTAAATGGCATTGTGCCATTCTTCTAATTTGATAATACACTCCCATCAAGAATGGTTCCAAGAACCTATATGCAGATAGCAGTTTATAAGACAAAAATAAAAGCAAATAAATACTCAGGGTTTGATGAAAGAGGAAAAAGGAAGTAGTATTTCTTTTTGACTCAGCTCAAGAAATAAAGAAGTAGTATCATTTATCAGTAAGCACAATCTTCTTAGACCAGGGGTTCTTAACCTTTTTTGTTCCACAGACCCCTTTGCCAGTCAGGTGAAAACCAAAGACCGCTTACTAAGTCCACACTATACTGTGTCTTATTTAATAAATATATCACACCTGCATCTACATGTCCCCACAAGAACTTTTTTTTTTTTTTTTTTTTCAATTCAAGGTCATGGACCCCTTGTTAAGAACCCCTGTTGTACATATCACTATTGGGTGGATGCAGCAGTTTGGCATTATTTAGAAATTCCAAAAATAGATACTGGATTATGTTTGTAAACTGGTCTATTCCTCTGGGCATATTAGATTGTATTACTTCAGAGGTTTCACTTTTACTTGATTAAATAATGATTAAGGCTTTGATTATTATGGGCCATGTCAGTACAGAGAAAACAACAGGGCAGAAGGGTTAGTTGGAGTTTTTGGATGCTGGAGCCCTGGGAAGTAAACACATAGGAGAAGAACACAGAGGAATAAAGATGGCTCCGCAGACACGCAGAGGCCCTGGGAAGAGAGAGAGCCTCATAGTCTACAGCTGGCCTTGTGGAGAGAACACAGCATCTGAGCCTGGAGAGAAACAAGCCCGGGAGAGAGATGAGACTTATCCCAGCCTACAGCTGATATTGGAAGAAGCTGGGACTACAAAGCCTTAAGACAAAGAGGAAGCCTGAACCCTTGCAGACATCGGCAGCCATCTTGCTCCAACATGTGGCAACAGACTTTGGTGAGGGAACTAACTTATGCTTTATGTCCTAGTAACTATAAGCTTCTACCCCAAATAAAAGCCAACAGATTTCTGGTATTTTGCATCAGCACCCCTTTGGCTAATACAGTGGAATACTATGCTTGGGCCCTCCTAAAGAATTAGACAATAATCAGTAAGAGTCAGCCCTCCACTAATTCAAACCCAAAATCCTGGAAGACTCACTTAATTGATATTTATGATTTTAAAAGAAAAAAATTAAAAACATATATATGCTTCTGCGGGGGGGGGGGTGCGGATGTGGCTCAAATAGTTGGGCATCCATCTCCCATATGGAGGGACTTGGGTTCGATCCCCAGGACCTCCCAGTAAAAATTAAAAAAGAAAAAAAAACATAGAAGGCACGCAGTCCACCAGGCCCCATGCGCGGGTGCACCGTCAGGCCCCGCCAAGACATGCAGCAAGATGATGACTTAACAGGAGTATGACACAAGGGAAAGCCAAAATGAGATGTGCCAAATAAAAAACAAGAACTAAGGTGGCACAGGCAGTAGGACGCTTCTCTCCCACATCGGAGGTTCCCAGGATTGAATCCCAGTGAAGACAGGAGGAGAAGGATGAGAAGAGAGGGCAGGAAACACAGAGAATTGCCCAGCGAATGGACACAAAAACAGCAAAAAAAAAAAAGGGGGGGGGGG
>JAKSZT010028738.1:454816-467683 GCA_026826555.1 Tolypeutes matacus | reverse complement strand
CGCTAAATATGGATAAAAAGTAAATAAATAAATAAATCTTTTAAATATATACATATATATGTTTCTGAATTCATGGGTGAAGTTTAACTGACTAGAATGAGAGTTTTAGGAATTGGAGGCTGCTTGGAAATATGTAAGCATATTAGTCATAAACACACAAGCTGAAAGTCTACCCTAGATTTTATCCCTCTTTTTTGTTAGTCCAATCTTTTCCCCAGAGGATGTTCACCTAAGTCAGAACTATGGCTGTCTAAGTCGACATCTCTACCCCGAGCACCTCGTGCACACTGTCACATCTCTTCTCCAGACTTAAAATCACTCCATTTCAACTTCCACAATCTCTGTGACACCTACGTATATCTTCTTTAAGTCCTCTATCAACTTTTTAAAAAATTTTTATAAATATTTATTTTTATTTATTTACACCCCCCCACCACTGCTTGTGCTCATTGTGTCCATTTGCTGTGCGTTTTTCTGTGTCTGCTTGTTTCCCTTTGTTGTGTCAGCTCGCCGCGCCGCGTGGGCCAGCTTGCCTTCACCAGGAGGCCCCAGGAATCAAACCTGGGGCCTCCCACATGGTAAACGGGAGCCCAACCAATTGAGCCACAGCCACTTTCCCTCTATCAACTCTTAAACTATAATTTTAGAAAAAACGTATGCCTTTATCTCCACCTTTTCACTGCAATGGACTAAGCAGTCTTTTACTTGCATGTATTATATTTATTTACTTATTTATTTATTTATAAAGAAGGTTTAGATTATATAAATGTTATATCAAAAACATAGGAATGTATTACTTTTTAAAGTGAAAAAAGTTAACTTGTTTTTATTAGCTCCCATTATAATACAGACCAGATTGTGGATATGTCCCCACTGCAGCAGAAATGTTTTAGAACACACTTTCCAGCCTCTCTTGCAGTTGGGTATGACCAGATGACTGTGTTCCAGATAATGGAAAGTGAACAGAAGTGATACATACCTCTTACAACCCTTGTCCATAAAAAACTCCCCCATCCAGTGTTTGTTCTGTTTCCCCTTTCACCAGCAGAATGGAAAGGGCTCAGAGGACCTCAAAGAGGAGGGTGGAGCCACAAGATGGAAAGAGCCTCTGGGTCACTGAATTGACCGCATGGAGTCTTCCTTCCATACCACCATCCCACAATAGACTGAATGTGGATGAGGAATAAACTTTCATGATGTTAACATGTTGGGTTTAAGCATGACGTAAGTTAGCCTATCTTGTCTAATATACCCAATAAAGTCTTTGTTTCACCCTTGTATATAACAGAACACCCAACAGGATGCCCTGATAACAGTGTAGGCTTTCAACAAGTTTTTGGTGAACTAAGTGAGAAAAAGTATTATGGATTACAAACAAACTGACATATAATAAAACTTTGTACTATATAACCCATTTTAAATAAAAGATGTGTACAAGGAATAGAAAATAAAAGAATATTAAGGGAAGCGGCTGTGGCTCAATCGGTGGGGCTCCCGTTTACCATATGGGAGGCCCCAGGTTCGGTTCCCGGGGCCTCCTGGTGAGGGCAGGCCCGCCTGCACGGCATGGTTGGCTGACCCAGCGAGCACAAGCAGCAAGGGGGGGATAAATGAATAAATAAATAAAAATCTTAAAAAAAAAAAAAAGGAATATTAATCTTTTGTATAAAGATTTATGTTTCAAAAGTCTTATGGGTAAATTAATAAAATAAAATAAAATTTAAAAAAGTCTTATGGAAGCGGATATGACTCAAGCAGTTAAGCACCTGCCTCCCACATGGGAGATCCCAGGTTCGGTTCCCCATGCCTCCTAAAAACAAAAACAAACAACAAAAAAACAGAAAAAATAAAAAAATAAAATAAAATAAAATAAAATAAATAAAATAAAATAAAATAAAATAAAATAAAATAAAATAATAAAAAAATAAATAAATAAAATAAAATAAAATAAAATAAACAAAACAAAAAGCAAACAAACAAACAAAAAAACGAACTCAGGGGAGCCAATGTGGCTCAGTAGTTGAGTGCCAGTTTCCCACTTATGAGGTCCCTGGTTTCAATCCCTGGCCCGGTACCTAAAAAAAAAACAACTTACAATCACAGCTTTAAGTAATATCAACTTTAAACCAGAAATGTCAGATCATATTCCTAAATTAAATTATAATTGAAGTAAATCTACATAGATTAAAGCAAACAGCATTATTCCATTAAATAAGCAGTTACACCCATAGTAAAGACCTTGTAAACAATAAAATTGGTTCAAATGTATTTTATGAAAATATTGCCTTTTATTAGAATTTAATGGAAAGTATATACATTAGAGCCTAGAATATCGATTCCCTCAACATTTTTTAAAAGCTACTATAAATACAAAGAATAAAGTAAGTACTCCTATACTTTATTATATTTTTAAAAATTGCAGGGAGCAGTGCCTGCTTCCCATGTATGAGGTCCTGGATTCAATCCCCAGTACTTCTGTATTAGTCAGCCAAAAGGGGTACTGATGCAAAGTACCAGAAATCTGTTGGCTTTTATAGAGGGTATTTATTTGGGGTAAAAGCTTACAGTTACAAGGTCCTAAAGAGTCCAATTCAAAGTTGATTTTTCACCCAGTCATTTGCCAGGTGCTGAAGCAAGATGGCAGGCAATGTCTGCGAGGGTTCAGCTTTCCTCATTCTCTTAAGGCTCCACAAGCCCAGCTTCTTCCAATCTCAGCTGCAAGCTGGAGGGCTTGTTTCTCTCAGGCTTGGCTGCTCTGGTGTCCTCATAAGGTCAGCTGTAAACTATCAGGCAAATGGCTCATCTCCCTCCCCAGGGCGACAGGATCAAAGCTCTCTCCTCTTCCCCGTCAATGGAGTTCACTTCCTCTGTATTTCTTCTGTGTTCTTGATTGAATGTCTGTTTATATAGCCCACCAAGAGGGCGGGGATTCAACCCTGTACACCCTAATGACATGGACATATCAAACCCTAATCTTGATTTAATCAAGTAAACATAAAGTCTTTGAATTTAAATCAATTAAAGGTATCATGTCCAGAGAAAAGACCAGTTTACAAATGTAATATCTCTTTTTGGAATTCATAAATAATATCAAACTGCCACAACCTCCTAAAAACAAAACAAACAAATGAAAAATCCAACTCTCATTGGAGAGCGGATGTAGCTCAGTGGTTGAGCGTCTGCTTCCCATGTATGAGTCCTGGGTTCAGTCCCTGGTACCTTCTAAAAAAATTGCAATTCATCTTGAAAAACCCCCAAATCAATGTTGTCAAGGTATAGATTAAATTTAAATTCCCCACCCAAAAACCTCAAAACATGCCACAATTCCAAGGCACATTTGCAGAAATTTTGAATATTGATTGACAACTGTTTTGGAGTCACTATACAGCTAATTGTCAAAACAAAGGAACCAACAAGGAATTACAGGACTCAGTTGATAATATAACAGCTGCCATATATTGAGCACCTACTATATGCTAAGCATGGTTCTAAGAATTTATAAACAAGTGTATATATTTGTGCATAATCCCATTCCAACTGCACACACAAAACACTCTCACACACTAAGAAATAGGGGCTATAATCCCCATTTTATTTTTATTTTTTTAAAGATTTATTTATTTCTCTCCCCACCCCACCCCACCCCCCATTGTTTTGGGCTCACTGTCTGCTCTCTGTGTATTCTTCTGTGTCTGTCTTCTCTTTAGGTGGCACCAGGAACCGATCCTGGGACCTTCTGGAGTGGGAGAGAGGTGCTCAATCTCTTGCACCACCTCATCTCCCTGGCGTGCTGCATCTCTTATTGTCTTTCCTCTGTATCTCTTTTTATTGCGTCATCTTGCTGCACCAGCTCTTCGCGTGGGCCAGCACTCCGTGTGGGCCAGCACTCCATATGGGCCAGCACTCCTCCGTGGGCCAACTCTCCACTCGAGCCAGTTTGCCGCGCAGGCCAGCTTGCCTTTCACCAGGAGGCCCCGGAAATTGAACCCTGGACCTCCTATATGGTAGATAGGAGCCCAATCACTTGAGCCACATCCATTTCCCTATAATCCCCATTTTAAAGATGAAAAACTATGGTTATGAAAGATTAAGAAGGCTTCCAGTCAAAATGGTACAGTATAAATATCTGTCAGGCAATTATATAGAAGAAAAAAGCAAAATTTAGGATAAGCAGGGCTGAAGTCAGGGTCCTACTGGGCTCCTGGTCCAGAAACAGGCATTGGCAAATGGGAATTTGGTTTCCCCAGGGAACAGGCACTAAAAGTGCACCATATAAGACAGAAGACCTAGGGAAACGGATGTGGCTCAAGAGGTTCGGCGTCCGTCTACCATATGGAGAGACCGGGGTTCGATCCCCGGTACCTCCCGGTAAAAAAAAAAAAAAAAAAGACAGAAGATCTATCAGAGCTATGCCTGAGCTAGGTTTTGGGAGAGCTCCCTTACTTACAAAGGAGGCTGAAAACAACTTGCCAGCTCTGCAGGGATTATGGCTTATAGGAAATAACTCATGTAGGAAGGCTGCAGGAAACAAGCACAGCTTCAAAATCAAGAAAGACACCAAGCCACCTGTTAGTTCTGTGACCGAATTTGCAATATCTACATTGCCAATATGGTGAATGGGCAGGAATTCTAAATCTAGTTCTAGAAGGACCTAAAGGCAATAGTAAAACTACTATTCAAGGAGAAATGAGCACAGAGGGACACTGAAAGTTAGCTGAGTCTTGAGAACAGAAGAGTACTAAAACTGATGTTATATCCTGAATGGCATTCTATTCTCCATTTCCTGAATGTATGACCGATAAGACTTTCCAGTGCTTCCTCACGTCTCTGGGTATTTATATGACAAACTCTTGTGCCTTAAGGTAATCAGAAAGAACCCAACATACAAACCTTTTCTACCTTCACAACAAACCAATAATCATGATGAACTCAAAGGATTATTTTTTAAAATACAATGAAATTATAAAAATCTATTTCTAACTGGTAGCCTGTGACAACTCCAAAACTAAGCATCCAGAGTTCCCACAACTAAAAAAAGGGATATTTATAGCTAACTTTGTTGACTACATCTAAGCAAACTTTAAGCAATGCTGAGTCTCTCAAATTTAGTCTTCCTATTATCACACACAACCAGACACAGGACTCTGCTACCACTAGGAAGGGAGTGGTTTCCAGCTTTAGGATGACACAATTGAAAGGTTCTGAAAAGGAATTAAAAATAGTCTCTAGAAAGAATAGTTTGAACTAAAATAAAAAGTGTTTTAGTAAAACAAGCATCAAAATTAGTCATCAATCATTTAAATTCTAGACCTTGCTCTGCCAATAACTAGTTATGTGACTTTAGCTAACCTACCTTGGCTTCCGGTTCTTTATCTATAAAATAAAGATACTTTACTAAGGTCTCTTCAGCTCTAATTCTAACACTGGAACATTCTTTTAAAAATAGGATAGGAATGCTTGCTAAGTAAAAACATATTCAGCATTTACATAATGCTTTTCAGAACTTTACCAATGCTAATGATGTCTGTTCAACACTCTCCCCACCAAAAAAATCACATAAGCAAAATCTAAAAACAAACAAAACACTTTCTTGTGATAGTTTTCCAAAATACTGTTTAATATAGTAACATTATTTCCTAGATTTTAAATTCAGTTAAATTCACCCTTTTTGGTGTAGAGTTCTGAGTTTTGACAAACGCATGCACTCATATAACCCTACCACAATCAAGATATAGAACAGTTCTATCCCCAAAAATCCCCTCATGCCCCTCCCCCATCCCCTGGCAACCATTAATCATTTTTCTGTCTCTATATAGCTTGTCTATTCCATAATATCATAAAAATGGTATCATACAGCATGTGGCCTTTTGAGTCTGGCTTCTTTCTCTTAGCATCATGCATTTGATATACATCCATGTTGTTGCATACATTGTCAAATAATATTCCTTGTATGAATACAGCAAAGTTTATCAAGTCACCAGATGAAGGACATTTGAGTTGTTTCCAGGCTTCAGCAATTATGATATTAAAAGGTTTTTGTGTGACCATAAGTTTTCATTTTACTTGATTAAATGCCTAGGAGTGGGATGGCTGGATCATTATGGTAAATGTCTTAGTTTGCCAGGGCTGCCATAACAAATACCACAGACTGGCTTAAACAACAGGAATTTATTGTCTCACCATTCTGGGGGCTAGAAGTCCAAAAGCAGGTGATGGCAAGACCATACTTTCTCTGAAGCCTGTAGTGTTCTCGTGGTAACTTAAATCAATCCATAACGCATTCTCTACCTCCATGTATCACATGGCCAACCGTCTCCTGTCTTCCTCTCCTGACTGTCCAATTTTCCTCTGTTTATAAGGACTTCAGTCATATTGGGTTGAGGCCCACTCTGATTCAGACTGCCTTACTTTAACTAATAACATCTTCAAAGATCCTATTTACAAATGGGTTCACATCCACAGGACCGGGGTTTAAACTTGAACATGTCTTTGTGAGGGGTATGATTCAATCCATAACAGTAAGGAGATGTTTAATTTTATAAGAAACCACCAGGCCAATACCACTAATAGGTATATACCCAGAAGATCTGAGCAGGTACATGAAGAGACATATGCATACCAATGTTCATAGTGGCATTATTCACAATTGCCAAAAGATGGATACAACCCAGGTGTCCATCAACTGGCAAATGGATAAACAAACTGTTGTATATACACACAGTAGAGTATTATTCAGCTGTAAGAAGAAATGAAGTCGTGAAGAATAAGACAACATGGATGAACCTCGAGGACATTAGGTTGACTGAAGCAAGCCAAGCACAGAAGGACAAATACCGTATGATTTTGCTATTATGAACTAAATATAATGAGCAAGCACATGGAGTTAATAGCTACAATATAAGTTACCAGAGAATAGAATATGGTTAGAGAATGGAAAGATATGGTAAAAAGTTATTTATAAATGTTTGGAAAAAATAGAAATGAAAGCATATCATAGGGATTTGTAATTAGTAGTATTAACATATGGGTATGATAGTGTTTTTTTTTGTTTTGTCCCCACCACCACCCCGAGATGGTTCCTTTGTCTGTCTGCTTATTCTCTGCTCACTGTGTCTGCTCTTTGTCTCTGATTGTTGTGTTCACTCATGTGCTTGCCTTCTTTAGGAGGCACCAGGAACCAAACCCAGGACCTCCCATGTGGAAGGCGGGTGCCCAACCGCTTAAAGCACATCCACTCCTTGCTCCTTATGTCTGCTTATTCATCAGCTTGCTGTGTCTGCTCATCTTCTTTAGGAGGTACTGGGAACCAAACCCAGAATCTCCCATGTGGGAGGCAGGTGCCCAACTGCTTGAGTCACATCCACTCCCAGTGGTTTGTTTTTTGTTTTTTTTTTTTTCCTTTTCTTTGGAGTAATGAAAATACTCTAATATTGACTGAAGTGATGAATGCACAACTCTGTGATTATACCAAATGCCATTGATTGAACACTTTAGATAAACTGTATGGTTTATGAACAAAAAATAATAGGGAGGGTTGGGGAAAAAATACACCAAATGTAAAATATGGACTCTAGTTAATAGGAGTACTTTAATGATGTGCTTTCATAATTCAATACAAATGTTTCACAACAATTGAAGCAAAGTATTGGTGGGGGAGTGATGTATGGGAGCCCTGTATGATGTTATGCATATTTGTTTTGTAAGTTCACAGTCTTTACTGTACACTTATTGTTTATGTATGTTCATTTATGAATGACATAGTCAATAAAATTTTTAAATGAAAAAAAATCAATTTATGATAAAAATTCTTAGCAAATTAAAAAAAAAAGAAAAGAAACAGCCAAACCATTTTCCAAAGAGGCTATATTCGCATTTTCACCAACAATGTATAAAAGAGGTTTTTAATAGTTTTAAGGAAAAACAAGTTCAGACCTTATTCAGGATTTCACAAAAAAATCCTAACTAGATCCAGGTACTTATCAGAGAAAATTATTTTCCTGTAGTCTATTTATAGAAAGGGGAAGTTAACAAAGGAAGTTGATTTGATAAATATTTGTATTTATCCACTAGACAAAAAGGCTTTCTTCAATGGGCTTTAAAATGTCATTTTTGAAATCACAATAAGTTCTAGAGGTCACTACCTATGGGGATGGGTAATATGTGTGTGTGTTTGGAGGGTAGGAGGTTTTTAATCCATTTGGCTAAAATATGAGTTTACACTGGCTATTTAGAATCGGAAATTTCAAGTGTTCGTCTGTACACATTAGGTATTCTGGTGATTATGCACGTAAATAAGAAGGAAACAGAAGAAAGGCATATAGTAAAAGAGTTGATCCTTCCAATTCACTTGTCAAACTGGGACCTCAAAAATAATTCTTAGCCCTTAATGAGACCACCAATTTAAAAAATCTCCCACCTTCTTCCCTTTCAGACTCCTGAAATTTCACTTCTTTCTTTATCCAGCTTAGATTTCATAGTTCATCAATATAATCACTCCTCTCACTCAATTAAATGTCTCCCAAGTTTCTTCCCTTCACACTCTGCTAGCAAAACTCCAAGTCAACCTTTATCACTGCAATGAAACAATGAAATACTGAAAAAAATCACACATCCAGCAACACTGGCTATCTGCATAAAATCACAATCAATAACCATAGCAATATTCATGTTTCTCCAACAGCTAACTGTGGTGGCAGCTTTATACCTTTTTCTCAATCTTTAAATGCTTCATACCTCCTCTCCGTTCCTCCCACTCCCACTCCGTTTAACTTAAGACAATTTCATTCAGAAAATAGAAGCCATCATATGGAAACTCCCTATTCTTTCCATAACCAAATCTATAACCCCACTACTAACTGAACTAGTCATCTTCTCCCCACTTTATAATAAAGTATGCATCCTTAATTCCTATCAAAGTTTTCTCCAGCAAAGTTTGTTCTTTATATTCCCTCTTTTATTCACCCATAATCCATTTTCTCATGTACTATCAATCTTTCTTCCTCTACAGGATCATTCCCATCATCATGTAAGTATGTACCATTAACTTAATATTTATATATTTTAAAAGATAACTCATCATTCCCCACATTAAGCTATGCTCCCACCTCTTTCTCATTTTTCAGTTCCTCTTTAAAGATATACTTCTCAAAAAAAAGTATCAGCTCTCCCAGTCTCTAATTCCTAACCTTCCATTCACTATTCAACCTGCTCCAAACCGGTCTACCTCCACAAGGTCATTCCTTAAACAGAATTAAACAGATCAATCACTTAAAGGAATAAATGAAGAGAGCTTAAATGAAGGATTATTTTACAAAGGTGTGGGCAGGATTGAGGGAACCACCAAGGAAGTTATTACCTCACCTAAACCCAAAGATGCAAGAAGTACAAGCTATCACCCACACCCACCCCCGCCCCGTGCCTAAGGTTATCAGAACCAGAAAAAGCTCTATCAATGAAAGAATGACCATACAGCCATGGATATAGAAATGCAGCCACTGCCTAAACTGCAGTGGGTAGGGAGGGAAAAAAGGAGAATAAATATCCTAATCTCTTTTCCCTTCCAATATCCAATCTCCTGCCACTACCCACCACTGGCTGAACAGAACCTGAAGCCAGAAGGCAAAGAAGTCTAGGTGATGTAATCAATAGAGGTCTGTCTCTGGAGTCAAAAAGCAGGGATGAGAGACTAAGAATGGATCTAGAGGTACATACACAGAGAATAACGAATGATTTCCATTTTGAAAAATCTATGTGGTACTGCTTCTCTGTCCTCTCTTGGTTTCCATGGCAAGACAAATCCTGGTTTCTCCCCTATGTAAAGTCACTTCTCCTACTTCACCAGACAACTATATTTTGGAGTTCCTGCAGCTCAAGATCAAATAGCAGATCTCACCTTTTCTTCATAGTTCTCATCCTAACTATATAATGGAAACTCCTATACTCTTTCTCCATAAGCTCCAGCCTTCCATATCCCAACATCACTATTTATGTCTCTTGAAAATTTA
Organism: Tolypeutes matacus; assembly: GCA_026826555.1. Taxonomy (NCBI): domain Eukaryota; kingdom Metazoa; phylum Chordata; class Mammalia; order Cingulata; family Chlamyphoridae; genus Tolypeutes; species Tolypeutes matacus. The sequence goes on along the minus strand of JAKSZT010028738.1, from coordinate 457,679 downwards.
CAAATTCCAAACAATGATTTGTACCCTCTAAAAAAAAAAAATGCTCCTTACCAAGTCCTCCTTCATCTCAATAAATACCAAACCAGAAACTTGAGAATAACCCTGATTCCTTTTTCTACCTCATATCCATCCTCATCACTTATATCTCCACTTCCACCATCCTTCTAAATTGGTCATCTTATCTTCCTTGTCGTTCTCCTACAATCTAATTATCAAATTGTGGCCAAATTCATCTTTTAAAAATGTAAATCATATCCATGTTACACCTCCCCCCAACCATTTAAAATCTTTCAAAGGCATCCCATTACATTTATAATAAAATCCAAATTCCTTAGGGCAGCCTTCAAGATACTGCATGATCTGGACTCTATATCAATCTAACATCATGTTAAAGGCTACTCTTCCTCAAACTCACTGAGCTCCAGCCTCACTTCAATTCCTCAAAAATTCAAGCTCTTTCCACTTTAGAGCCTTCCCAATGCAGGAAATATTCTAATTCCAGCACGGTGGCTCCTTCTTATTCTTCATATCAACTTAAATGTCAGTCCTAAGTGTGACTTTGACCATCAAGATCAAACAGGCTCCCGTTTGTTCTCTCATCATAACACAGTAGTCATTATTTTTAATTGCATATTCTCAAATGGCAATTTTCCTATGTATTTGTTTATGTTATTATTGTATGTCTCCTTCTAACACACTATAAGCTCCACAAGGGGAGAGATTATTAAATGAATTCAACTCAAGAAATCCACTGACAACCCCACTACATGCAAGGAACTGTGCTGGGAAACGAAGGCAATTGCAAAGAATAACTCAAAGTGATGAGGATCCTGTATGTACATAACCTAATTATGGAGATTAATATATATTTATCTCTAATGCAAAGCAGTTAACATACCACATAATATTAGTACAAAGTGTTATGGAATCAAAACAGCAAGAGATGATGTCATCAACATGACAACATGAGACATCCCCTGAAAAAACCTCCTGAGAGATTCAGCAAATAAAAGGACAAATCCCACTTGCTTAGAACTCTGGAAGATGGGAGAGACTGGAGAAGGACTCCAAAAATGGTGAACCAAAGAAAAAGAAAAATAACAGGTAGGAAACTTTCGTCTCGGCCCTCAGGACCAATTCCCTCCCTCTCACTTGGTCCCATACAGCATGGGAGTTGCTCAGAGGCAGCAGCCTGGATCCCTCCCAATTCCCACCAGGAAACAGACTATAGAGCCACTCACAGAAACAAGTTATAGCCCCTCACATATTCAGGCACAGGGATTCAAATTCACAGAGACCCAGGGCAGAACACAAGCCGCTGAGGGGTGCTGATAAAAAAGGACCCCAGGGGAGGGGAAAGAAAGAGAGACCACCTTGAACTATCACTGACAAATGCTACACTCACTCAATTCAGTTTTTGTTGGCTAGACCACCTAAACGCAAAACAGACATTTCTGGAGTAAGCCACCTTTCTGGATTGACCCCATCTGGCTCCCCAGGATGGGATACCCTAATGGAGAAGAAACCAGAGGCAGAAAAGGGGGTGGATGGGAGGAGTTAAATTGAACTGCTATAAGACAGGAGGATCCCAGCACTGAAAAGTGTAAGGAAAACAAGACATGGAGTGAGAGAGAGAATTTAAACAAATCAGGAGCTGGGGAGAAAATTATGCTAAAAAACAAACAGAACAGATCATGATTCCCAGAGAAAGAATGGATAAAAGAAAGCTTTCTCCTGGAGGTGAAACAATTACACAAGTAGTACAATCTTAAAAATTGTACCACATACCCAGGGTAAGAATCAGATGAAGAAGAGCTGAGAAAATCTGATCAGTTAAACACAGGCTATTCTAAAGGTCTAGACTCTAGAGTAAGTTGGACCAAGCTCAAAGAAGAGCCTTAGCACAAAGCCATTAACAATAAAACTCTAGATAAGAGGGAGAGACCTTCACAGTTAACTCATCAAGATAATAAGATGAGCCAATTGTGGCTCAATTGGTTGGGCTCCCGTTTACCATATGGGAGGCCTGGGGTTCGATTCCCGGGGCCTCCTGGTGAAGGCAAGCCGGCCCATGTGGCGCGATGAGCTGGTGCAGCAAGATGACCCAACAAAGGGAGACAAGCAGACACAGAAAAATACACAGCAAATGGACCCTGCGACCACAAGCAGCAAGGGGGGATAACTAACTAACTAACTAAATAAATAAATCTTTAAAAAAAAAAAAAAAAAGATAATAAGATGCCTAGACATCAGCCAAAAATTACAATTACATACTAAGAAACAGAAAGATATGGCTCAATCAAGGGAATAAATTAAAATTTCAGAGGAGACAATGAATTTGGAACAATTAGTCAAAGAAGTTCAAACAAATCTCCTAAATCAATTCAAGGACATTAAGGAAAACATGCATAAAGAGATAAAGGATATTAAGAAGACAATTTGTGAGCATAAAGAAGAATTAGAAAGCTTAAAGAGTAACATAAGAGAAATTACCAGTATGAAAGGCATAATAGTAGGGATTAAAAATACTATAGAGGTATACAACAGCAGATTTCAACAGGCAGAAGAATCAACGAACTAGATGACAGGACAACCAAAATAATACAGCAAGAATATCAGAGGAAAGAATAGAAAAAAATGAGCAGTGTCTCAGGGATTTGAGTGACAGCACAAAGTGCACAAACATACATGTAATGGGTGTCCCAGAAAGGGAAGAAAATTGAAAAGTGGCAGAAAGAATATTTGAGGAAATAATGGCCAAAAACTTCCCAACTCTTATGAAAGACATAAACTGACATGTCCAAGAAGAGCAATGTACTCCAAACATGATAAACCTTAATATACCTTCCCCAAGACACATACT
>JAKSZT010028738.1:413050-454806 GCA_026826555.1 Tolypeutes matacus | reverse complement strand
TCAAATATAAAAAGTAGCTTTACAAAACATAGCCTGAAGTCTTCCTTTTGAGTCATTTACTTATCAGTCAAACAAACTAAGCCCCACTAGTGTTAATAAACAGCAAATATTTACTTAACACCAAGAAATCTACATGGGTTATCACTTTGATATGGAACTTGCAAAAACTCTTGTACTTAGAGTAATATTTTTCCTTTACTTTTAATTACAAATTAATCTCTGATCTTACAGATCAGATTAATAAATCTAGATCCATATATAGTAATAAAAGGCACTGAATCTTTTATTGAGATATTTACTATCATGCCACCTTGATCAAGATGGTGGAGCGAGAAACTTCAGGGCCCCATCCCCCCACAGAAGCTTTGAACAACCAGCAAGAACTGACAGATACATCTTCTTCAAGGTTCCAGAAAGCAGTTAGAAGATTACAGCAACAGGACAAGTGTCAAATCCAAGAAAAAGGCCACTTAAAAGTGGTAGGGGGGGGGTCAGATGTGGCTCAAATGGTTGGGCGTCCATCTGCCATATGGAGGGGCCTGGGTTCGATCCCTGGGACCTCCCGGTAAAATTAAAAAAAAAATAAAAAAAAAAAAGGTGGTAGGATTTCCTGGTACCCTGGCTGGCCCCTCCCCCATCCCCTCACTGGCTTGGTGTAGAGCTAGCCCATGCTGCCAGTGTGGGTCCTGAGGGAGCAAAGTAAACCTTGTGCATACACTAGAGGCATGTATGTCTGGCCTAATCTGTCTCATGGTGGCCTATGGGACTCACCATCCCAAAACATGTCCTGCATATAGAAGCCAGCTCACCAAACTGCATTCCTACAGAACACTGTGGGAGATCAGTCAAGTGGATGCCTGGGGCAAGGGATTCATGGCTATAGGACATAGAGTGCAGTGCCCAGGACCATAAGGAAACTGTTTCCTAGGGAAAAGGGGACTATTGCATGTGTGTAAACAGGGGAATTCACAGGGCTAAATGTGGATACCCAAGACAAGACACATGCACAGAAAGGACTAGGGCAAGCCCTCTACTTTGGCCTTGAGCTATTCTCTAAACTCATTATATGGATAGTACAAGGACAGCACTTGTACAGGTCAATCTGCAAAAAGCAAAATGTTTCTTTTTTCTTCTTCTTTAGCTCCTGGCACTTATGGAAAGCTCTGTCATAACACTGGTTTAGAAACAAGCTTATGGAATAGACTCCTTAGAGTCTAAATTCCAGTGATACTACATTAAAATACCAAAAAGCCCAGGCTTCAACAGAAGGTTACAAAACATAAATAACAGTCCAGGCAAAAGAGAAGATTAAAGCATTAGAAACCATCAATGAGGAGGATCAGACCTGGAACATAACAAAGATTTTTAAAATGGTCCTAAATATGCTCAAAGAACTAAAGGAAAACATGTTCAAAGAAAAATGTAAATCAGGCAAACAAGAGAACACAAAAAGAATATCAATAGAGAGATGGAAACTACGAAAAGGAACCAAACAGAACTGAAGACCACAGTAACAAAAATTTAAAATTCCCTAGAGGGGTTCAACAGCAGATTGAAGCTAATAGAGGAAAGAATCAGTGAACCTGAAGATAAGACCGTTGAAATGATCCAGTCTAAAAGAGACAGAAAGAGGAAAAAATAAAGAAAAGTGAACAGAGCTTAAGAAACCTGTGGGACACTATCAAGCATAACTATATACACAGTGTGGGAATCCCAGAAAGAGAAGGAAGAGAGAAAGGGATAGAGAGAATAGTCAAGGAAATAATGGCTGAAAGCTTCCCAAATTTAATGAAAGACATGAATACATACATCCAAGACATTCAACAAACTCCAAATAGGATAAACCCCAATAGACCCATACTCGCCAAGTTATAAAAAAAACTGTCAAATGCCAAAGATAAAGAGAGAATTCTGAAAGCCACAAGAGAGAAGCAACATGTCACATAAAAGGGAATGTCAATTAGATTAAGTGCCAATTTCTCATGGAAAACCATGGAGGCAAGTAGACAATGGAAAGGCATATTTAAAGTGTGAAAGCAAAAAAACTGCCAATCAAGAATTCTTTATCAAGTAAAATTGTCATTCAAAAATGAGAGAGATGGGAAGCGGCTGTGGCTCAATCAGTGGGGCTCCCGTTTACCATGTGGGAGGCCCCGGGTTCGGTTCCCGGGGCCTCCTGGTGAAGGCAAGCCCGCCCGCACGGCGTGGTTAGCTGACCCAGCAAGCACAAGCAGCAAGAGGGGGATAAATGAATAAATAAATAAAATCTTTAAAAAAAAAAAAAAATGAGAGAGAGGGGTATGGATGAAGCTCACATGATTAAGAGCCTGCTTCCCATGTACGAGGTCCCAGGTTTCGATCCCTGGTACCTCCTAAAAACAAAACAAAGGGAAACACCAACTCTCATTGGGAAGCAGATATAGCTCAGTGGTTGAGTGCCTGCTTCCCATGTATGAGGCCCTGCCTTCAATCCCCAGTACCTCTTTAAAAAAAAGAGAGAGAGAGAGGAGAGAAAGAAATGAAAACATTTCCAGACAAACAAAAACTTGAAGGAATTCGTCATCACTAGATAGGCCCTATAAGAAATGACAAAGGGAGTTCTACAGGTTGTAAGGAAAGGACACCAGACAAGAGACTGAAGCCACAAGAAATAAAGATCTCTGGTAAAGATAATAACATGGGTAAATATATATAATATATATATTTTTTAAGATTTTATTTATTTATTCATTTATCCCCCTCTTGCTGCTTGTGCTCGCTGGGTCAGCTAACCACGCCGTGCGGGCGGGCTTGCCTTCACCAGGAGGCCCCAGGAACCGAACCCGGGGCCTCCCATATGGTAAACGGAAGCCCTACTGATTGAGCCACAGCCGCTTCCCGACATGGGTAAATATTAATACCAGTACTAGTGCATTTTTTATTTGTAACTCCACTTTTTACTTCCTACAGGATCTGAAAGGCAAATGCATTAAATGTAATGCTCAATCAATGGTTTTGGACTCAATGTATAAATATATAATTTGTGACAAGAACTACATAAAGGGGGGGGTCAGAGGGGTATAAGGACATAGTTTATGTATGCTATTCAATTTAAACCGGTATCAAAGCAAATGAGATTGTTAAAGATTTAGAGTGTTAAATTTAAGCCCTTTAGTAACCACAAAGAAAAGACTCAAGGTCATAGAGACAGAAAGTGAAGTACAGGTTACCAGGAGTGGGGTGCAGGGGCAATGAATTGAATTAATTGAATGGCAATTCATTCAATGCAAAATGAATATAGGGTTTCTGTCTGGGGTGATGGGAAAGTTCTAGAAAGGGATGCTGGTAAGGGTACTGCAATACTGTGAATATGATGAATCCCACTGAAGAGCATGCTTGGGAGGGGTTGGGATGTGAAGATTTATGTAGCATATATGTTTCCCTAAGTTTAAAAAAAAAGAGAGAAACTAAAAAGATAATAACAAATGCAATACATGAGAAGGAGAAACGGTTCAAAAGGACATTACTGGGACATAATAAAAAACTGGAATATAGAATGCACATTTTATATCAACATTAAATTTCCTGAACTTGATAACTGCACTTAAGGTGATTACACAAGTAATTCTTGCTCATAGGAAACGTATATAGAATGTATGTGTTCAAAAATATGTGCAACCTGTTCTCAAATGTTCAGAAAAGATAGATAGATAGACAGATATATAAAGAATGATAGAATGATACAGCAAAGATAGCAAAATGTTATAGTTGGAGGATGATCTGGAGGGGGATGGGGGCATGTTGGAGTTCTTGGTATACGGTTTGTATTATTTTTGCAACTGTCCTGTGAGTTTAAAATTATTTCAAAATAAAAAGTTTTTTAAAAAGATATTTACTATAAATCTACAAATTTGCCTTTGTCAAAGATTTTAATAGTAAAATGAGTAAGTGCTCAAATCTTTAATCATCTGGAAAATACAAATTAAAACCACCCTAAGATACCCTTCATACCCATTAGAATGACAAAAGTCAAAGAGACTAACATTCCAAATGGTGACCAACATATGAAACAACTGGAATTCTCATACATTGCTGGTAAAGTATAAAATGATACAACCATTTAGGAGAACCATCTGGCAGTTTCCCATAAAGTTACACATATATCTACCAAGTGACCCAACAATTTCACTCCTAGGTGTTAACCTAAGAGAAATGAAACATGTGTTCACAAAAAGACTTGTACAAAAATGTTTATATAAGTTTTATGCAAACTAGCCAAAAACTGGAAACCCAAATGTCTATCAATAACAGAATGAAAAAGTGTGGCATATTCATAAAATAGACTAATGTACCACCTAGGAAGTTATCTGTTGTCTACAATAATGATGTAGAATTGACTATATAATGAGGATGTCTTATTTTTATTTTCTTCAAATACCATCTCATTTTAAAATGTGCATTTTAATACATTGAAGAGAATTTTGACTCTGAAAATAATCTTATTTTTTGTTTAGTAAGTCACTTAAATTTTCTTGCCACATTATAAACTTTTGAGACATTTTTAAATTATTGCTTTTAAGAAGCAAATAAACTCCAAGATTTTATTTTCTTATTTGATAACCCTATAGAATTTCTTCAATGTATTTGCTCACATATTTTTCTTCTTATGCATACTAAATGCATTTCTATCCCGAATGAAGTGTTTTCTCTGGAAATTATCTGTGTGTAAAAAGAAGACTGGCTTAAAATGGCTACTGCAATGGGACCAGTGTTTCAGGGAGCTATAGCTTGGACTTGAGGTAAATTGAATACTTAAATTGTGATTTAGAGCTGGTTTTAATAGCATTGTATTTAAGGGGGCACACTACTGTTGCTATGTATATATTACGGTTTCCTCAATAAAAACAATGAATGTACAAAAAAAAGAATAAATACTACTTGGCAATTTTTAAAAAATGAATTACCAATACATACAATAACATGGATCTCAAAAACATGCCAAGCAAAAGAAGCCAGATAAAATGAGTACATGTGATATGATTTCATTTAAATGAAATCCAACAGACAAAACTAACTTACATGAGAGAAATCAGAAAGTGGTTGGGGTGGAGGGAGAGCAAGACTAACTTGAAAGGAACAGAAACAACTTTCTGCTGATCATTTATATAGATTAAGTTACAGCTCTGAATATTATCCATCTCTAGATTCCATGTAAGGATCAGGGATCACCCAAAAGAAAACCAGACCAAAAACAGAGACAAGTAACTTCATTTAAAGGAAATACTAATCATTAATGATAATTTTTAAAATGTTCCACAAGTCATCAAATACGAATTTCAGAAACAAGTTACTATTTCTTTATAGCAAATATTTTTTAAATAATGCTACTGACATAGGTTGTATCTCAATCTCATACATTGCTAATGGGAATGTAAACTGATACAACCTTTCTAGAAAGCAATTGTGCAATGTTTTGCTCTCCTGAGATCCCTAAAAATATTAATACATCTTTACTTGATTATCCCACTTTTACAGGGTTCTAGCCTGAGACTATAGAAATGTGGATAATGATTTGTGTTTAGCAATATTCACTAAAGTTTTATTTATAATAAATGGAAATTTATCAACAATCTAAATATGAACATTGGGAAGTAGTTGCATAAATGATGATATATACATTAATGGAATATTCTTCAGTTTTTTAAAAATATTTTTATATAAAAATGCATATTAATGATGCATTTTTTTAAAAAAAGCAGATTCCAAAGTTATTTATATAGTAAAAATATGCATGAAGAAAAATAGACAATAGAGAAATGGATGTGGCTCAAGAGGTTCGGCATCTGTCTACCATATGGAGGGACCGGGGTTCGATCCCCAGGACGTTCCGGTAAAAAAAAAAGAAAGAGACAATAAATGCTGATGGTATTTAAAGGAGGGGGGGCGGGGGATGTCCATGGCTCAAATGGTTGGGCATCCGTTTCCCATATGGAGGGACCTGGGTTCAATCCCCGGGACCTCCCGGTAAAACAAAGAAAAAATATAGAAGGCATGCGGGCGCATTGTCAGGCCCCGAGAGCAAGTGAGCCCCCAGGCCCCAGTGAACCACACAGCAAGAGACGCAGGAGAGAGACGCAGGGAGAGTCAAGACGAGACGCACCGAAAAACCAGGAACTGAGGTGGCACGGTGGCAGAACGCCTCTCTCCCACATTGGAGGTTCCCAGGATCAAATTCCAGTGAACACAGGAGGAGAAGGATGAGAGGAGAGGGCAGGAAACAGACACAGAGAATTAACTGCCCAGGGAATGGACACAAAAACAGCAAAAATGGGGGGGGGGGTGGTAAAATGGATAAAAAGTAGATAAATAAATCTTTTTTAAAAAAGAAAAGAAAAGGAAGAATGAGGGGCCAACACTATAGAAACTATAAGTATATATTACAAATGTCTGGGCTTCATTCTAAGAAGAAAAGTGATAGCCCTCATTAACTAGGTCTACTAGAGAGGAGAAAAAGCCAAAAGAATAAGAACTCTCATTAAAGGAAAATACCTTAGTATTATTTCAGATACAAATAGTCAATTTATGAAATAAAGTTAAAGTCCTTCATGGTAGGCTAACAAATCTATAATCAAGAAAAAGTTAAAGAACTCAATATAAAGTAAATATATACCAATCATGTTTAATTTGAGCTAGGGAAAATCATGAGGTGATTTAGTGATTTTCCACAGGGCTGAACTCAGCTCTTTCACAAGGTAACAAAAGAAGGGAAAGGCACAGCAAGAAGTCAAGCCAGTAACCTGATTTCCCAGTAAATTAGTTACTTGGCAAAGTACTGGCCTCATATTCCAAAGAAGCAGAACTCTACAAATAAAAAGGAGACAAGTGAAACTCAAATACTCTGTAAAAGATGTATGCTTTCCCCTTTGCTCTTAGATCTCCAAAAGAGAATAATCCCCATTAAAAACACAGGGGGAAAGTTGAAAGTCCAAATTAGAGTAAAACATTGGTCTATAAACAAAGAATAAGTTTCTTTTGAAATGCTAATTACACTTCACAAGTTTAAAAATATTTTTAAATGAAAAGGCAAATACCATATTATTTCTAATCTTCAACTAAGAGTACACAGAAAATAAAACTTTAGGGAAGCGGCTGTGGCTCAATCAGTAGGGCTCCCGTTTACCATATGGGAGGCCCCGGGTTCAGTTCCCGGGGCCTCCTGGTGAAGGCAAGCCCGCCCGCACAGTGTGGTTAGCTGACCCAGCGAGCACAAGCAGCAAGGGGGGGATAAATGAATAAATAAAAAATAAAAAAATCTAAAAAAAAAAAAAAAAAAAAAAGAAAATAAAACTTTGATATTAATGATATTAATTCTGGATAAATTTGTCAAGGTTAATAAAGGTCCTTATAAATTTTTCTCCATAGTTTTTTAATCATTATAGAATATATCCTTGAATTTCCAACTGAAACAAAGCCTTAGTATTTGATCTTCCTTCAAAAAAAGGCAATATGTAACAACCCAAAAGAGTAGTCTTCTTAAGATGAAAGAATGATAGAAAGGGTAGGTAGATTAAAGAGAAAGAAAGAGAAACAAGTAAAAAAAAAAGGAACTTTTCTTCCTTTTAAGTCACATGTTTAAAAACCTGACGCTGATTTCCAGTAAGTGGTCTAGCATTAAAGTTTCTATGAAACTATGGGCACAAGGCTGCCCAGTAGGCAGAGAAATGATAGCTGAATTTTATTTAATGTTCAAATATAATGTACGTAATGTAAGGGGAAAATTAAACAACCCATATATTTAACGCAGTGGGCTCATTTATAAACCACTATCACAACTCTAAACTGTTTCCCTCAACACCATGACCCAAAGTACCATACTAGACCAAAGACCAAGAAATTGCTAGCTGGAAGAATTAATAAGGCAGAAAATGTTATTAAACTTTTGTAAAAAGCCAAAAAATAAAAAGTAACAGTCTCAACAAATGGTGCTAAGACAAGTGGATATCCATATGCAAACAAATGAAGATGAAACCCTTCCTCACACCATACACAAAAATTAACTCAAAATGGATCACAGACTAAATATAAGAACTAAAATTATAAAACTCTTAGAAGAAAACATCAGGATAAATCTTCATGACTTTGGATTAGGTAATGGTATCTTAGATATAACAGCAAAAGCATAAGTAAACAAAGAAAAATATATATAAATTGGACTTCAAATTTTAAAATTTTGTGCTTCAAAGGACACCATCAAGAAAATTAAAAGAAAAAAAAAATGGGGAGCAGGTGTGGCTCAAGCAGTTGAGCTCCCACCTCCCACATGGGAGGTCCCAGATTCAGTTCCTAGTCCCTCCTGAAAAAACAAAACCAAACAACAAGCAAAGCAAATGAAAAAAATCAACTCAGGGAAGCCGATGTGGCTCAGTGGTCGAGCACCAGATTCCCACATACAAAGTCCCAGGTTCAATCCCCAGCCCCTGGAACCTCAGAACCTCAAAAAAAAGAAAATAAGGAAAATAAAAAGACAACCCAGGGAGTGGGTGTAGCTCGATGGTTAAGCACCTGCTTCACATGTACGAGGTCCTGGGTTTAATCCCGGGTATCTCCTAAAAAAAAAAAAAAAAAAAAAAAGACAACCAACACAATGGGAAAAAAATATTTGCAAATCATATGTGATAAGGGACTTTATCTAGAATATATAAAAAACTCTTATAATGCAATAATAAAAAGACAAATAACCCAATTTTAAAAGACAATAGATCTGGGAAGCGGCTGTGGCTCAATCAGTAGGGCTCCCGTTTACCATATGGGAAGCCCCGGGTTCGGTTCCTGGGGCCTTCTGGTGAAGGCAAGCCCGCCCGCACAGTGTGGTTAGCTGACCCAGCGAGCACAAGCAGCAAGGGGGGGATAAATGAATAAATAAATAAATAATCTTTAAAAAAAAAAAAGAAAGCCTATTATATCATGGCTGTGATGAAAATTACAAACCTGCTTTCATCAGAGACAATTTAAGAGATAAAACAGTTTTAACAGGTTTCTACAGGTGCAGAAAGATTTTTCTTTTATCTCAGGGATACACGGGAGTAAACTTCTCTTTAAAAAAAAAAGATCTTTAATTTGGGGATCCTTAACTAAGGAATAATGAGATGTAACTTCTAAACTAAAATCTACTTCTCTTTGAATTGTTAAGAGTATAGCACTCTTTGACCTAAGGAATCTATTAACCGTAGGAAAAATAAACTGATTCTTCTTAACAGGCATTTAGAAGTAATTTAAATCATTACATCTGTAATGTTCAATTTCTAGTCTACTCACTAATGAATTATCTATATACACACATACATTTTTTTAATGCGGCACTATGTAATTCTGCTATTAAATAATACAATATGGAACAATGTCATGGTATAACACAAATTTTATAAATGAAATAGAATTCATGAAACTTGTTAATTTATAGATTTCATGGACTTACAACTTTAGATTAAGCATTCATGTATTTAGTCATTTAGATTCATACTACTAGCTTTTTTCCTAGTACAAAAAATTCCATCTAGGAAAAACATAACAATCTAATATATTTCAGTCTAATAGACAAAGCACTTTTCAACTAATATAAAATAATTTACCTTGGTTGGGCATGTTCTTTGCATTGTTTTTTCTCTTAGTAGGGGTAATAGTCCCCACTGTTCACAAAAATTCATACATAGTGGGAGAGTATCAGTTAATGTGCTAGAGACACGGCCTGTGACCACACAGAATAAAATCTTAGCCTCAGCTGCACCATGTTTTAGTCTAATACATCAAACTAAACCAATTACAAAGCTAAGGTAGTAAATGCTCAAAATGCACGTAAAATTTTAAAGTCAACTCTGGTTTTCCTAACTGCCACATTACTTATAATCACAGTACATGGAATATTAGCCCATCCTAGAAAAATAAGTCTATAATAGGTCTAATATTGTTATAATTATTAATAATTAACAAATACACGTTGAGTGCCAACTATGGGCAAGCCACTATACAAAATACTTTCATTTAATTTTCACATCACCCTCGTAAGGAGGATAGGTTGAGCGCCATTTTATGGATGACAAAACTGAGGCTAAGAGAGTTTTATTAAACTGCCCAATTAGTAAATTAGTAAATGAAAGAGCCAGGGTTCAAAAACATGGTCATAATTCTTCTATCATGCTCCCTCTTAACACAAATGATGCCTTTTCCAATTTCATAATATGGCAGTTACTGATATACTTTTATGAGATCATAGATTGAAAAAATGTTTATCTTGATTAATGAATACTATAAGCTAAAATTCCTTATAACAGAGCAAAGCAACACTGTGATTCAATATAAATGTACTTGAGGTATACAAGTATACAGTTGACCAGGACAAAAGTTCACTAACTTTTACTTTTCCAAGATCAAAGGTAACCAAAGTCAATCTTAAATATTATAAATTTAGTGGATTTCTGTGTTCATGGCTTCACTGACTTTCCCTTGACTCAGGAACCAAGCGGTGTTTTACAGCTTTTAATCCCTCTTCTTCTCTAAATGAGCTGGAAAAAATTATTTCATAATAATTATTTTCCTAATCACCTAATATATATATGAAAGTAAACAAGTACCACAATTGAGATTTGCTGTCTAATCAGAAAATGCAAGATTTTGACTCTGGTTAAAAGAGTACAAAGCATTAGCAAGCAAGTGGGGAGAAATGGGGGTTTGGGGAGAGGTCACTAAACATTAATTACTAATGTTTAATTAATAGCTAATCCATTTAGGATGACTGGGGTCTCTTCCTTAGTTCTCCCTTGGAAAGAGCAAGTAAGAAGCTTGGCCTAATTATGGTTACTAGGGACCTATTCCCAAAAGCCACAGAAGCAGAGACAAGTGTCAAGCCTTTGAAAATCAACATCATCCTGCCCAGGCTCTCATCCTCTAGGACAGTAGCACTTTTCAATCTATTCACTTGCATTCTAACATGCTTTCTTGAGTGAAAGAAAAAAAAAAAAAAGGAAGAGTTATAGCTAGCAGTGAAAACTGCACAGAACAAAGAATATGTCCATGGGAGACTGCTACAAATAAGATGATCCTCTTTTACGTATGTCACACCAGGAAAACTGCCAAGAATATCTCACTCGTTTAGACATACTTCCTGCAAATTCTCCAGGCTGCTTCTTGAATACAGTCTCCCTTAGTTTCAACCTTCCTTTTGCCCAAAAATATCTAAATGCACACTGTATATTCTCCAAAATGTATGGCAATATTGTACCTAGGATCTAATGACATCCTATTCATCATTCGGTGTCTCATGTCTGAACAAACATCCTAACACCTCATCTAATGTTTCTACCTCTGATAATGAAATTTCCAATAGGCTATATTACTAAAACAAATTTTCTTTACAAATAAAGGCTTTATCACCAGGTCAGGATGCAAAATAAATCAGCAAAAAATTTTTAAATTTTAAGGTACGCTTCTTCATTTTTCCCTACCCTTATCAAGGGTACATATTTCAGAGTTCTGAACTCAGCAGAATTCCAGATCCATTCTGTAGAAATCAAAATCTATTAAACACAATGGATGTGTTTCTGAAAGTCCAAAATAAAATGGTGCTTTTCAAGTACTCTATTAAATAAAATACTTTTTAAAGGTGATAAATTTACCAAGGGACCTTTTCTGATAAAGGAATTCTCACAGTCAATTAAAAAGCAAATACAAAATATTTACAAAATATTGAGGCACCAATGTTTCTATCAGGACTTGTTGTACGGGTAGCTAGAAAGCAGAGAAGACATCAGAAGCTATTATAAAGACTCCCTGAAATAGAAAATAAACTTAATTAACTAGTGTTAATTGAACTTCTACTTTTTTAAATCATTTACCTGAACAATCTTTGAAATTGTATAGTTTGGGGCAATTTCTTTGGGATTTAAAAACCACCATTTATTCAATTACAGATTAACAAATCTCACTGTAAAATGAGTTGGGCAATCAAAGCCATTCTTAGATAAGTATGATTAAATACAGATGAATAATAGGTCAACTGAATAAAGTCCATTTATTAAAAGCAAGTAATCAAACTGCTCAATGTCCAAAATCATGAAGAATGAACTTTCATATTTTTCTGACTTTTATTAAGATTTTACATTGCTGTCAGCTGGTATAGAATTGAAAAATTTATAAAAATGTGCCCACCAACAGTACAATGCCTTAAAGAACAACCATTTTGATAGTAGGGATCCTCCATTTAACTCAATCTGAGGAATCCAAAAGCTTTAATCCTTGGAATCTTTCTCACACACACACACACATAAAAATTAGTATATTTGTTTTACGAAAAGAAATTAGTATATTTGTTTCTGCTTTTGAACTCAAACATGCAATGATTATATGTTTTGCAGTCTTCCAAACAAAAATTAAAATTATAAAGAAATATAAAATCTGAAGTCAAACTAAAAATGATCTTTGAGAGAAAAAAAAATCCAAAAATCCTCATGCCAAGCAACTCCAATAGTTTCTTCACAATTCATAAAACATTAATGAAAGGGTTGCATATATCCCCTGGATTAAAGATTCTAAAGAGAGCCACAGGGATCTCTTTCAGTTTTCAATACTATCTCTGTTCTTAAATCCACCAAAAGAGATCTAAATTAACTCCCTCTAAATAAAACTATCTAGTTTTCAGTAGAAGAAAACCCAAACCAAGAATAACATAAAACATAAAAATATATTTCAAATACAGCTTAAAATAAGTACTGTAGATTACATTTAGACCCCACAAACGAATTAAATTTACAACGTATATCACATGCAGTTCATTCTCAAGGGAGAAAACCATCAAAACAAAACTTCTGCTTAATAAACTATTTACTTTGTAGTTAAGCTTCTACTATCACAGGAGCATTTTGGTGTCAAGTGTTATGATTTCTCTCTCTACAAAAAACCTTGAAACCTATAACACACAATTAAGTGTATCTGATTCCCTTAAAAATGTCTTTATATGTTTTGTACAAGTGCAAGGAAAAGAAAAACTTCAAAATACTTTTTTTCTCTAAAATGTAAATATCCTCTGCTTTTCTCTTTTGAAATGTGCCTTATTTGGGTTTTGCCATTTTCTATACACAAAATGTTTTCAGCCTAGTTCATTTCAGTGTCAGCTACTTACTGTCAATAAGTCACTGTATACTTAAGCTTTTTACAGACAATGCTTTCAGGACAGGGGTAATGAAGAGTGAACAAAAGGGCATAAGTGAAACAAAAATGCACCACATCTGAGAAACATCACTCAATTTCTCCGCCTCAAGTTCCTTTAAGTCCTCAACCCAAAGATTCTCAAAATCCAAAGAAGTTCCAGAGTCAGAGGCACAACACAAGATGTGATAAGACAAACATAGAAGAACCAAGTCAGAAACTGAAGAAATTTAATGGACTATATATCACCACCTGAGAAAGAATTACCACAAAAAGAAGAAAAAAAGAAACAACAGAGAAATCAATCAATCATAAATCCAGTCCTCTGATAACCCTACTGGAGGGTTGCTTTTGCAGCCACTACATGGCTCTTTTTCAAACTTTTTTGACTGAAAAAAAAACACTTTACATGGCGACCTGGTACATATGAGAAAAGTTTCCCAAAACAATACTTTTCCTTACCAAGGACAATGCACTTTACTATTTTCCAGTCTATTTTGTTCTGTTTCATTTTATTTTCAATGCTGGTTGTAACCCACTAAAATGATTTTATAATTTACTAATAAATCATGATCCACTGTTTGAAATATGCAGGATTAAGCAGAGTATCCCTTATCTTTTTTGCAATTTGCCTCTACCTGTCTGTTTTTAGCAGAGTTGGACAGGTATTTTAAGTTGCTATATTTTTTAAAAAGTTGCTATATTAGTAATTCCTTTAAAGCACTGGCTTACAAGTGTGGTCCCCTGACAGACATAAGCATCACTGGAAATAAATACAAATTCACAAGCCCCCTCCCCAGACCTACTGAGTCAGAAGATCCAGGCATCTGAGCAATTTCTATTTTACCAAGCCCTCCAGGGCTGATGAAAACTAAAGTTTAAGAACTCAGGTCTGTCTTTATCTTTCATTTCACAATCCCCTACACCTTGCTTACTATGGGCCAGTCACTATTCTAAAAGCTCTGTAGATATTAACTCATGTAGTACAACAACCCTATGAAGATTATCCCTATCTCTTTAGAGATGAGGGAAATGCTGCACAGAGAGGTTAAGTTACCCAAGCTAAATGATAAGACATGGAATTCAAATTTATTTTCAGTTTAAGGAGAGTATGCCTACACTCTCCAGGACTCTCCTTTTTCTGATCAAGTCCCCAGCTTTACTCCTTTAGTTCAGCTACTCCTCCCCTTTTCCCTCTCAAATTCCCCCTTTCCGTCAATGCTCTATTTTCTAATATTATTGCCATCATGCTAAAACAAATTTTTTAAGCACAGGCGTGCAAGTCACCTAACTTTGCTTTTTAGGACCTTTTCTCTGGTCCTAGATAGCATCTTAGTATTAATTATGAAACTGAAGTTTCTTCTATTTCTGAAGCGACCTTAGAGCCTATTAATGGCCCCCGCTGTTAATTTCTCATACCTACTGTTCAGGCCAGTTTCCATAAGACCAGTACTCTCTTCCTGGACAAGCTCCCTCACTCTATCTACTACTCCGTTCCTACAGGGAAACGATTTGCCTCACCCCACCCCTATCCCCTACCTCGTTCCATTTTGCTTGACTCCCCTCTGAGGGAACTTGCATCCCCTGCTGGATCCTCACCCCAGTCTCAAAGCTGAGCCACTCGTAGGTTTTTCCCTGGACCCCTGGGGATCCTGAGACCCCGGAGTTCCCAGTCTAGTCTTAGATCTCCCACCACAGACCAGCAATGGGGGCAGGGCAATCCAGGTCCTCACCGCAGCTGTTCAAGGTCTCTACCACTCCGACCCTCCGAAGACCTGCCGCTTCTCATCTCCTGTTCTTCCTACCTCGGACCGCCGCCTTTCTCACTTTCTCAGCAGGGTCCCCAGCCCCCAACCCTGCCCTTCCCCAAACGCCTTCACTAGCATCCCAGTCGCTCCCGGTCACCCCAGTGCCTTCGGTCTTGCCACCTTCCTTCTCCCACGGACCCAAACCACTCCCAGTTTCCTCGCAGTCTCACCCCCACTCCCCCTCACCCTCCTTACTCTCTCGCGCCGGGGCCGCTCCCGAGCTTCCCCGGTTCCCCTTCTCCCTTGCACCCAAGCCGTTCTGGGTGTTCCCGAGTCACTCCACCCTCAGTCCAGATCTTTACCTCTCACGCGGGGTCACCCCCTCTCTGGGACCCCGGCAGCTTCCGTCTCCCCAGGGACCAACCCCTCACAAACTGGCCGCCGGTCAGTGCCCCAGACCCAAGCAGTTGGACGTCCTAAGGGATCTCCCTGCCTGACCCTCTCAGGTCGACCCCAGCCTACCTTTCCAGCCCGAACTCCGCCGCTAAGAGTCGGGCCGTTCTCCCAACCAGCCCAGTCAGCGAGAACTAGCTGCCGCTATCGCCGCCACCGCCGCCGCCGCCCCCGCCCTGGCCCCGGCCGTGACCGAGCCCTCACTCCAGGCCGCCTTCCTCCGACTTCCTCCCCCGGAGCGCCAAGCAGGAGTTTCCGCCCAACGCCGGCCCTCAGGGCTCAAGCCCGCGTTACCGGCACTCACCTGCCGCCGCCCCTGACCAACTCTAAGGCCACTGACTCTACCTCGGCCGCCAGATAGCCACCAAGCGCCACCACCTCCCCCATGACAACAGGCCCACCTCTTTTCATACTTCCAGCCTATCCATTGGATAGCAGGGCGGCGGCTCTCTGCTCTTATTGGCGTGATTCACCCGCTCGTCACAACTTCTTTACCGCCCCTTTTCCTGGACCGGGTATTCGCCCCCGCCCGAACCTGGAGCGTCCTAGCCCAAGCTTTAATTGTAATTGGCTGATGGTAGGGCAGTTCCAAGTTATGATAGGCTGCTACAAGCGCCTGTTAAGTAAAATGGCAAGGGCTGTGACAGCCAAGGTTGGTTTAAGCTTGTGCACAGTTTGGTTGCATAGTAGAAAGCAAAGAAGGGACAGATCCTCACATCCGAGGTTACCGGGAAAGGGTTAACGTTAACTCTTTGTTGTAAAGTTCACTGTGTAAACTCATCCCCTTTTCGAGTTTCCTTCCTATAAGGAGAAGCTTATCAGTGCTAGCTTACTCAGAGGAGTAGTTCTTATAGAGCGCTCACCACTAGTTGTGTTTAAAAAGTATGTCTAGCCCTTCGGGAGAAAGACACAATATAGATTTTAATATATATATTATATATATATATATTCCCCTTCTTTCCTTGACGTCCCAATGCGCCCAGATTCCTTGAAGTTTTTCCCGGGAGACTCCATGGTAAAAGCAAAGCGCAATCGTTTATTTAGCAGAAATCAGTCCATTTCGGTTGCAGTGATAAACATCGTTAGTAAACTGAAGTGGCGTGTTGAGAATTCTTCAGCTTCCAGACTTAATCCTGGCCGGCTCCTGCGAAGTGACCAGGCAGCCATCAGCAAGTTTGGACGAAGTGGGCCACATTTTACCCTCGTGATACTCTGGAAATGAGAATGTCGCCCATTCCACCCCCAAACTTGGTTTTTATGTTCAGCAGTTCTTAAATAGCCCTTCTAGCTGTGTGTCAAAAACTTTTAAAAGCTTTTCTTTTTTTTCTAAACCTCTCCTCCTAGCAATCTAAATTAGGACCATTGAATGAATTGCAGTTCTTTTCTCACATTGGCACAATGCACAAGAATAAATGATTGCATTTTTTATTCATTTGGGTACAAATCACAGTAGGCATTTTTGAGAAATCTGGTGTTGCTATAAAAACTCTTGTGCTCCTAGAAATATATTCATCATTAGCTTTTTGCTTTTCTTTTCTTTTTCATTTTCACCCACTTTTCCTGTTCCTAAAGAACAAAATGCTGTTCTGATTACTCTTTTAATTTCTAAACCAGGTTTAAATGTATCTTCCTCACATCACCTATAATTCACAAACCCAGGGGTCATGAAATTTATACACTCTTTGAGGTGGGGTTAGAATTCTGCCAAAGAAGCCTTCCCCTCCCAAGCACTACTTTGTGGTTTGGTACATCCTATAGGATCACGAAACTGGACTTTGGAAATTTTGTGCTTTGCTCCTTTTTTCTTCCTTCTAACTCTGTCCCATACCTCTTCTATTTACCCTCCTATCCTTTACATAGCAAGTTACAAGGAATCTAAAACTGCATGGTTTGTAATGGGGGGGGGCTATTTCCTAACCTAAATTTCTAGCCAAGTTTAAATAAGCCACATACCTCTATCACCAAATTAAGCGGAAATTATTCCTCCAGTAACTATACTTAACAATAAGGTGTCCTTTCCCATTTTCTGGAACTTTCCTCCCCCTTTTCTCATCCTCACCTTCCAATTTAGAAATAACCTCCCATTCAATTCAATGACTCATAAAAAGTCTGTGAAAGGAAAGTGGAAAAGCCAAAATAACTTCAGAGATTTCTGAATCATTCAGTTGAAGGAAAGATCAGACTTTGACCATAAGATGGAAGCAAGCCTTAGCTAACATCCCATAACAAATGAAGTAACATGCAAATGTGAAGATGCCCCTATGAGAAGGAGGCATCAGTATGTCCTGTTACACAGCCTTTTAATATATCGCCAGCAGCTTTCTTCTCTCCAATCTTGGCAGTGTGCCGTATCACCCAATTTTAGAGCAAGTTAGAAGGCAATTAATGTCCTGGCAGATAGGAAACAATAACGTCATAGAAGGGCATGACCATTATTATGGTACTTTGGGTAATAATGGCTCTTGCACAGCCCTAGTGACTAGGTGAATAGAGAATGTAGAATTAGGCCAGCCTCGCTAAGAGAACTTGCCACGTAAGTTCAGACACAAAACACAAAGCTAGGTGGAAAATTGCCACGAAGGTCAACTATTCATTCTATTTCATACACTTTAAGGAAAAAAAGTATTGGCAAAAGTTTTTGCTCATGCATGCATATACATACATACTTTCATCCCTTGGGAAAATCAGTTAAGAAAAGAAATTTAAAATAAACATGTAAGGCTGATTTTTACAACCCAGTAAGAAGAGGGAAAACCTTAAGGAAGGTTTTAAGGAAAATGCTTTGAACCAACTGAAGGCTATTGTGTTATCTAAGACTGTGCATTATTGGTGGGGTTATTGCTTATACCCTACATTTCAATTTTGCATGCACCAGGTAACTTTATAAGGTAATTACTCCATCCAACTCTTTTCTTTCCTCTGTTATGTGCTTCTCCACCACTCTCAAGGCCCCCTCTTAGAAAGCCAGAGTCCTGGAGTCTGGGAGTCTGCAGTTTTGTGCTGTGTGGCTGGCCATGGAGGTGATGCAGATGGTATTTGTTCAGAGCCATCAAGCAATACCAGGATAGCAGGATAGTTAAGGGCAAAAATAGCCATTATAAACCCCAATGAAGTGGAAAATGGAGGCCACAGAGGGATGCATCACTGTCTGAGGGATGATATGGTGTGCCTTGGGCTCTGGTCTGTACTAATGCTACGTTTGTTCTTGCCCTTTTCTCAGAATGTCACTTTTCAAGGGAGCAAAATCCAGGGCCCTTTTATTTCTGTTTCAGTCCAGAGGGGGTAATCTCAAGAAGGAAAAGCTCTACTTTTTGTTTGTTTGTTGGTTGGTTGATTGGTTGGTTTTTTTTTGGGGGGGTGTAGATTTTCCCCCTGGATTCTACACATAATTCCAACTGAAGTAGAGAAACAAACAACCGGAGGAGAGAAAATCACTCGGATAGCAAAGGCCCTAGCTGCCTGCTGCTAGCAGTTGAAGGCAAGTCAAGATATTTGATTAGAGATGTTTCCTGAATTAGGGATTCCTGAGGGTAGAGGCTGACAGTGATGGGAGAGGGGGAGAGAGGGAGAAAGGGAGAAAGGGGGAGGGAGGGAGGGAGGGGGAGAGAGAGAGAGAGAGAGAGAGAGAGAGAGAGAGAGAGAGAGAGAGAGAGAGAAGGCCAGGAGTGAGAGGGTAAGGAAAGCTAGAAAGAGAGTCAAGAAGCCACAGAGTGCTGAGCCAGCTTAGAGTCCTGCCCCCTCTCCCCGGCTGTGGACTTTATACCAGGTTGCACAATTCCATCGGCAAAGTACAGCCCCTGCCACTAGTTGAAAGGGGAAGTGTGCCAGCCTATAGCACCATTGCTCTACTGCCACCTGGAAATCTTCCCTGAGTTCAAAGCCTGCTGCTCTGGCAAAGCTGACAAGGAAGTACAGATTCATGTCTCCAGCCAAGGAAATCATTTGGTTTCGTAAAGGTGACCACTGGCATGAAGCTCTGGCCAAACAAAGAGAGACTATCTGAAGAAGATGTTTTCACCATCCCAAACTGGGGATCTTCTAATACAGGGAAGTGCCAAACTGCCCTCCGTGTTGGAACAAAGTGCTGTGGTTCAAAGTTCAAGGCTCTCTTCAGTGGATGGGAAGAAGAAGGAGGAGAAGAAATAATCAGTGGAAGGGGATGTTCTCTCGAGCAGAACCATTTTTTCTCCAATTCCAGAGCTCCTGAGCTTTTTAATAAGTGTCCCATATCTTCTCATTACTCAATGAAAAAAAAAATGTGTGGGTCCCCTCCACCTGCCTTGCATGTTATAGGCAAGATAGCTTGTGAGTGCTTGTAAAATGGGTGGGCTGCAGTTCTTAGCTCTGCCATTGTGCTGTTGAGCAGTTACTATCACCAGATCTCTGGGTGGACCAGCCCATTCTTCTGCAGCAGGGAGTGGGTCACTAAAAGCACTTAGCACCATTTAAAGTTATGTCTGTCCCTATTTAAAACACACAAAAAGAATTTCCTGGAAACATGGCTACACTCCAAGGATTTCAGAGATAGAATGCCTTTTAGAACTCCAATATCCCAATCACTTGGACCTTATACGAAGGTAGACTTGCCTCCCCAAAACATGGCTGCTTACTTCATCAGACAAGCAAACAAGAAGGCAAGAGAGAGGGCCATCAAGAGAAATAGCGTTAAGACAGAAGTCACAGTCTTTAGTAATCTAATCACAGAGGTGACATCCCATCATTTTTGTGGTACTCTATTCATTAGAAGCAAGTCATTAGGTCCTGCCCACACTTGAGGGGAGAGCATTGTACAAGTTGTGAACATAGGATGTAGAAGCCATTGGAAACCATTTTAGAAGCAGCCTTCCTCAGGATAATAATAATAATACCTACTTTTAGGGTTCTTTTAAAGATTAAATGAGAGAATATGTTCAGTTCAGAGCTTGGCATATATTATTGGTAGCATTAAAGATAACAGTTATTACAATTAATAGACTTACTGAGTACATGGTGGCCAGTATTCTCTCTCAGCTCCTAAAAGGAAATTTTTTACGAGGCGTAAATGAGATAACATACATTAACTCAGGATCTGACACATAGTAAGTGCTCAATAACCATTACTTATTATTAACATTATTAATGACCGTGGAATATATGGTTGCCCCTCCAAGCTCCTGAAAGGATATTCTCTGACTGGGAATTTTTCCAAGATGGCCTGATTTTCAAATATTTTGTCCCATTTTTCCATGAGCACCCTGTACTTGCCAAACCAGTGTTGCAGATTTTTGGTTCATCAGATATGACCACCAAAGCCATGGCCCAGCCTTATTTCCTGCCTGTGCTACACCAAAAAGGCTATGCTTAAAACCAGCAATAGAGGCTAATTATGCCTGCCCCTCCTATATGCAGGAAAGTCCAAGCTTGGCTTCATCTAGGATCCAGAGAGGGTGGGGGTATGGTCAGAAGAATAAACAAAGACTTGGCTGTGAGACTTTTATCCCTTTCAAAAGACACTGGTTGGGAAGCGGATGTGGCTCAATGGATAGGGCTCCTGTTTACCATATGGGAGGCCCCAGGTTCGATTCCCGGGGACTCCTGGTGAAGGCAAGCCAGCCCACGCGGCACAATGAGCTGACGCAGCAAGACGACCCAACAAAGGGAAACAAGCAGACACAGAAAAATGCACAGCAAATGGACACAGCAAGCACAAGCAGCAAGGGGGGGATAAATAAATAAATAAAGACACTGGTCACCATGTAGTCTGCTAAATCAGTCCTCGACTGGGGATGAAAGAAAGAGGCTCTGTTGATGGGATAAGGGCACCCAAGAAGAGGTTTCCACACCTGAGTTAGAAGCATTAAGGACCAAGAAACTGAATAAAGAGCAATTTTGCCATTAGAAAATTGGAAGATGAAAGATTCCAGTTTGCAACATGAAAGAAAGATCACTAAGAGACTGGAGTGACCCAAGAAAGACTGGGGCAAAGCTGGCTTCTTTCTAAGAGAAGGAGGATATTGAGGGTTGGCCTGGGGCCAGGGAAAATGAGGAACTATAATTAAGAAAACCCCATTATTTTGGCTTTGAGTAATTTCTCAGGACTCACCCATGAGTTTATGAGAAAGACGGAAAAAGCTCCTAAAGTATAAATGATTCCAAAACCAAAAACATTATAGAAAGATAAAGGTCCAAGTCTGCCCATCTGCTCAACTCTTCTCATCTTTTCAATCCATGAGTATCCATTTAAATTCTCTCTCTCTCTCTCTTCCTCTCTCTCTCTCCTCCTCTCTGTCTCTGTCTCTCTCTCCCCCTTCTTCCCTCCCTCCATGTTCTTTCCTTCTGTTCATGTTCCATACAGAACAACTATCCTCACAAGGAAACTCCTTAGGGTCCTTTAGGTTCCAGAATCATCTCCAGCAGCTGCATTGTTAGATCTCAATAAATATTCACAGATAATGACAGCTTACACCTTTGCATTCAAATCAAGTCACCTTTGCAGCTGTGATTTAAGCAAGCTCACTGATTTTCTGAGACACACTAGCTCCGTCCCCTTCCCCAACTTGACATGTCCCCAAGCATTACCAGATTGTGCCCAGAAAGGGTCTAAGCAGAAGTTGCTGGGTATGTTCCATGAGTTTAAAAGGGAAGGTGCACATCAACATCAAGTTCCTCTTCCTGTGACTCTTGTCTTCTCTCCTTCCAACATGTTTTCCTCTGTGTTTGAGACAGGGGAAACCTGTAAGTCTCAAAACCTCTCATTATAGCCAGAGAAGACCTATGTCCACCCTTCTTCTGGTTGACTGATTTTTTGAAGGGAAAGAGAGGGGGAGGAGATGAAGACTTGCCCCCAGGAAGTCTGACTGTACAATAAGGGTGGTTCATTTATTTATTCAGCCCTTTCCTACATGGCAGCCTGCAACAGCCATTTCATTTCAACCTCAGGAAGTGTATTTAATGGTAGGCTTTCTTTCCTTTCCTGTTCGTTTCCTGCAAAAGAACATCAATGTCTTTGTCAGTGCAGTAGCTGATAAGAAGGATGTTGCTGCTCAAGTAGAGACAGACAAACATATTTCCCATCACAAGGGCACAAAGAACCGGACCTCTTTGTAAAAATAACAGAAGAACCTGATCTTCCTATTTCCCTGGTGCTGTCTTCCTCCCTGAAATACTCTCTAGTGGAGTAATTACATCTTCCACTTGTGTAGAATTTCACACTTTTCCAAAGAATCATATTGTACAGAAGCAGAGTTGGAGGCACAGTATCTGGCATAGCCTGGTAGTTTCTTTGGAGGGCTAATATGAGGAGGCAGATTTAGGTTCAACTTCATGTTTTAGGGGAAATTATGCAAATAGTCCCATGATGGATTCCATTTGGTAATACCCTCCTCACCTTAAAAGTCACTATTAGGAGGGCTTTCTGATATCCCCTCTCCCAACCAACATTGGGTTGGGTGTCC
The DNA here is from genome assembly GCA_026826555.1 of Tolypeutes matacus. NCBI lineage: Eukaryota > Metazoa > Chordata > Mammalia > Cingulata > Chlamyphoridae > Tolypeutes > Tolypeutes matacus. The sequence goes on along the minus strand of JAKSZT010028738.1, from coordinate 431,996 downwards.
CCGTTGATACACTGCACTTCCCCTTTGGATACACCCATCCTACATGTAAACTTGCTTAGTGCCTCTCCAACCTGAAGCATATCAGCCTTTGTGATATCGAGAACCATCCAGCTCACAGCTCCCTAGCACAGGGCATGGCCTGCAGTAGTTCACTAAATATCTAGTGAATGAATGAATCAATGAATGAATAAGAGGTTGTCTCTAAGAGCAGCCTTGCTACCCTACACAATCATTTATTTTGGGGTAGTGCTCTGGGAGTTATAAAAAAGGCATGTGCTAATTATTGTTTGGTGATCACTAGTGGTTATAGTAATTAGTAGGTAAAAGCACAATGAAGTATGACTAAATAAAGCTCTCCACCAGCATGTGCAGGGCCATCCCTGAGCTCCGAATTTGAAATCCCACTGCCTGCTTCTCTTGGAATCCTGTAGACAGAGTCATTCCTAAGGGGAAATTCTGCTCAGAGTTGCCAACTCTGGGGACAGGGAGAGCTTATTTCCTCTGATGCAATGAAGCTTTTGTGGTCTGAAAATTAAATTAAAGTACTGGGCAAAACAGTGGCCCTTTGCTACTTCCCCTTCACGCTCTGAGATGGGTTTCCCCATCAAGGGTCTGTTCTGAGTCACTCCTCCTTCAGCAAAACAAGTTGACTCTCTCAGGGTGGATGATGGAAGCAAAGACTCATACCTCTAATCTCTTCGTCCTCCCACAACCTTGGCCCCCTCCCTGGAAACAAGAAGGCAACAGAAAGAAAAGAAAAAGGCTTTTCCTTCCCTTCCTCCCTCTGTCACAAGCTCTTGGTCTCTGGTTTCCTCTTTCTTCTGCTGAGGAAAGGTGAAGGTAGAGATTGAGAATGAGGAAGAATAAGCCAAAGATCACAGTTCTTTGATGGCCTTGAGAGGGTGGGGAGGTACTGGGAGAGAATGTATTAGGAAATAACAGTGGAAGGGTGTGAATTGGGATGGAGGATGAAAAGAGATGAAGAATCCCAGGAGACCCTTGAACAATTCTCACACTCAGGACAGCCAAGGTCCAGTCCAGTTGCCAGGACACTAGGGAACCAGAAATGCAATCAGTGGGAAATGATGAAAGAGGAAAAAACAAAACAGGCAGATCTGATACACATTCTCCTGCAAAGAACTATGCTCGGTGGGAGCAGCACAAACTGCTTCCAGACTGGGTAGTGAACAGAGGGGGAAGGTGTTCAGGGTGGGACCTTGAGTCAGGAGGCCCATGCTGCATTTCCAGATCAGTATAGTCATCAGTTTACGGGAGGACCCCAAGCAAAAGATGAATGTCAGAGATGCGGCTTAATCAGCCACCTATGGGATGGGTATATGTTTATTACATGCATGGAAATCTCTAGATAAAAGGAAACACCAGAAGACACTATCATTACTTTGAGTGCTGCTCATATAGAAGCCAGAGCATCTTCTGTGAGCCCCTGTATTTGAATCAGGGGCCGCAGTATTTTCATCTTGGGTTGACTAGTCCCTGGAGACCAGTTTTCAAATAACATCAGTTGAGCACAGGGTCAATGGTAAGGTCCCTAAAGAATACAGTGAGAAATTTCATCACTAGAGCTATTACAAATTCCCAACCAAGCTCCAACAAGTTTTCAGTGCATGCTGATCCTGGTCAGGCCGAATTTGCCTAGGGGAATGTACAGGCTAGGACCGGCTAACACTTTCTCTCTCTCTCTCTCTCTCTCTCTCTCTCTCTCTCTCTCTCTCTTCCCCCCTCTCTCATATGTAAATAAGGTCACTTAGAAACTTAACTCGCTAAGGGACATCTGGAGATTCTAAAATGAACACCCCAGTTGTGGCTTTCCATCTCCAACTACATAGCCTTTAAAAGAAAGAAAGAAAAGAAAGAAGGAAGGGAGGGAGGAAAAAAGGAAAAGAAAGAAAGAGAGAGAAAGAAAGAAAAAGAGAACTAAAAAAACCTGATATGGTTAAAGCAGATCCCTTTTCTATTTGGTGTTACTGCCAAATAGATAGTGCAGTCTCCATCTTTGTTCACCCCTTATATACTTTACCATAAATGCACCTACTCTACTCCCTCCTCTGGTCTTTGTTCTACCAATCATTCAGATTGTCTTTCCAAAGGATCATATGGGTCACTGAGCTCTCAAGTGAAAATTTAGTCCGCTTTCTGGCTTCCCAAAGCTAGGCTGATTAGATTCCTATCAGGACTTTAGTCCAAGCCCATAGCAAGTGCTTACCTGTTTGAGTTACCTAAACAGCAGCTGACCCAGGTCACAATCATTACAAGAACAGATGTTATTTTTCTGCTGTTGAACAAAGTGGACAAAGGTTGGGTTGTCTACTAATGTAGAACGGATCACTTTGTAAAGCCAGAGCTGCCTAAAAACCAAGAAAAATCTCAAGAATGGGCATGTGACTGCTAGGCATGCTCTAGGGGAGAGCAGAGCTAAATCTATAGAATTATGAATGGCTTGGGCAAGATCAGCGTGGACTCATCTATCAAATCCCCAAATACTAGGATTTCAATGTCACTTATGCAGTTCCAGTGGAACTAAGCTTAGGACTAAGAAAAGGAATATTACTCCAAAGCATAATGATAAATGCTTAGAACTCACTACCCAAGGAGGGAATATAATCAGAATACAGAAAAAATCAAATTTATGAATTGAAGAGCCATACATGAGTGAAGCTGGGGAGATCTTGAGCCAGTCATTTTTCAACCCTAGTCCTACTTCAGAATCCCAGGTCCCTCTCCTAGTTCCAGGAATTCTAATTTATTAAGTTGGAGTAGGTCCAGGGATCTATACTACTTTTGCAAAGCTCCCCCAAGTGATTCTGACTCATAACCAGGTTTAAGGACCACTACTTGGGGGGGCGGATGTGGCTCAACTGGTTGGGCGTCCGTCTCCCATATGGAGAGACCTGGGTTCGATCCCCGGGACCTCCCGGTAAAAAAAACAAAACAAAACAAAACAAAAGGACCACTACTTGAATAATCTTTCCTCCAAGGTAGGAGACTATTGGAAGGATCATAGGTCTGCCCAGCCCACTAATTCCTATGGTTCTAAATGCCAAACTGCTTGGTTGGTGGATGGAAACTGAGAGACAGACTCAGTTTGTGACATGGGAACAAACTCCATAATAGCCATAATTCTCTGTATTCACTGATCAAATCAAGTAGTATAGTATAATAATCCTCTGGTGCTTGACTCATTTAATGCCTTCTCCAAGATCTGTCAGACTTTCCCACCTCTGGGAATGACCTCAGATCTGAATTAGTTGGGGTTTTTAATTTTTTTTTTTTTAACCCCGGAAGCAGGTGCTCAACCACTGAGCTATTCTCACTCCCCAGCTGGGGCTTTTAGAACAAGGTTCTACCTTTGGAAGGAAATATTCAAATCTGCTTGCCAGGATAAGATATAGGATTTCTTAAACACTTCCCTCCTGGCTCTTTTTGCATAGGAATTCATTCATTCACTTATTCATTCAGTAAATATTAATTGATTCAAAACAAGGTACATACTCTTTGTTGATAGATTATTGCTAAGGATGTAAATAAGTAAATAAGTCAGTGGTAAAACTGACTAGATGTGACCCCTAGCCTCCTAGATACCTAATAGGTTCTCAAAAAAACTATTTATTATTATAGTGTCTGGGGAAAGGAGAATAGCCATCCCAGGAAATGCTCCCCAAAGGACCTCCTACCCTCTTAGGAATATAGCATTAGAGTTCTTCAGGATACATAGCTAACCTGAAGCCAAGAACAGCTGTAAAAGGAAGTTCCCACCTTTTCTTTTCAAATATACTTACAAATGAAGGATAAAACTGAATTTCTGAAGGATGAGAACTATGCTTTAGCCATCTTTGGGTCCCTAATGCCACGTACAGTATCTTGCACACAGTATGTAATCAGTGTTTTTGACTAGTGAATGAGCAAATAAATGAATGAAGCTTGAATCCCAGTACTATCACTTACAAGTCGCAGAATCATTCTGATCCTGTTTCCTCATGAATGGGACAATAACTACCTTACCTACTTGTTATAATGAGAAATCACGTTTTAAGGGCCCTTAGCACTGTGCCTGAAATATGGTAGGTACTCAATAAATGGTTGTGGTGGTATGTGGTTGTTACTCTGAGAACAGAGAATCAGAAGCTTCCAGGAACTAACTTGTATGATCAAACTGACACCTAGTGGTGCAATCTTATAACACATACTAAAAGTGTAGTCAATTGCTGATTTGAAACCTAAATTAGGTAATAACTAGGAAGGGAACTAACAAAGTATTTGCTTAACATACTAACATTATTTAGTCCACACCAGTGAATTTCAACCCTGGCTGCATATTAGAATGACCTGTGAAACTTTTAAAATGTACTGATGCCTGGGTAGCCCCTTAAGAGATTCTGACTTAATTTACAGGAGGTACGGTTCAGGCTGCAACTTTTTTTTTTTTTAATCAATTTTAATATGCAGCCAGAGTTGAGAACCACTGCAATAGACCCATGAGATAATTATCATTCTTCCTGTTTTACAAATAATGAAAGTAAAACTCTGAAAGATAAAGTAATTTGCACCATGTCATACGATTATTAGTAGCAAAGGGGAGAATTTGAACTTGAGCCTACCATTTGTCCTCTACATCATTTTGTCTTTGCAGAGGCTTTTGTAGGTCTGATGTGTTCCACTTAGCTTCTGCCTGTGGGAGTCTCAAACTCAGAGGCATTAGGGAATTTCATGACCTTGTGAGTTGAAGCACCCAAATAACGGTTTGGTGTTGAAAAGGTAGCATGGTCAAATGAAAACATTGACTTCCTGAATTGTTTCTCTAAGCTTCCTCTTTCCAGAGATTTACACTCTACTGCCCTGTTGATGGATAAAAGAGCAATGTGAAGTTGTTTGACTTTGAACTTAACAGCTAAGCAAGACATTAATTTTTTCTGTTTGTTTTCTGAGATCATGAACATGTCAGAGAATTAAAACAGGTTAAATGTATTAACCATCCATTATTGAGTTTCAGGAAAGAGCTGACTATACTGCTATTGCTTACTTACATGTTTGGCCAAAAACAGTTGCCCTAATGGGTACTGGGATGTAAAGGAAAAATGAAAGGGTCCAAATCCAAATGTCTGAGACTGTGTCCTAATTGGCCTCCTACAAAGTTCCCGATGCTATTAGAAGACAAGAGAAGCACAAGCCTGTTCCAAACCCATCCTGTAGAAGCTGCCAGCTCAGACCAGGCATGGAAAATGAATGGGCTTTGCTGGGTCAGTGAGGAAGGCAGCAGCTTCCTATAGAGCTGGATGGAATCCAGGCTATGGCCTGGCTCGATTACTTACTAGGATGATTTCCCTGAGTTTTGTGGGAGTGTTTCTTTGGTTCTGGGCAGCATATGGGAGCAGGTGAAGGGTGCCAAGTTTCAGCCAGCTGGGCAATCTTACAGAAACTCGCCATCTGAAAAGCCTACTTAAGGGATCACAAACTGCCAGCCCCAGGGCTGAATTTGGCCCACAGATGTGTTTGGCACAGTTTTTGTTTTGTTTTGTTTTGTTTGTTTTTTTTAAAAAGATTTTATTTATTTATTCATTTATCCCCCCCTTGCTGCCCGTGCTCGCCGGGTCAGCCAACCGTGCCGCGCGGGCGGGCAGGCTTGCCCTCACCAGGAGGCTCCCGGGAACCGAACCCGGGGCCTCCCACATGGTAAACGGGAGCCGCACTGATTGAGCCACAGCCGCTTCCCTGCACAGTTTTAACTTACAGTGTTTTCAATATTTTTAAATTAATTGCCAACATTTAACACTGGGGAGAACTCATATCATAAGCTGTAATGCAGAGAGCCTTGACTGACCTGGTCTCAGCTGTCTCTCCAGAGTCAAGAACAATGCCTGGAACATAATAGATATTCAATAGATATCTTGTGAATCAATGTTTTTAAAAAATGGCCCTATGAGGTTGGAGTTATCATTTTAACAGTGAAGAAAAGGAATCTCAGAGTGGTTAAGTAATTTGCCTAAGATCACACAGCTATACATATTTAAAATATACCATCAGTTTTAAATTTTCCATTTGGCACTCTATTTTAAAAATATATACTTGTCTCAAAAAAATCAGAGTAGGGAAACGGATGTGGCTCAATTGATAGAGCTCCCGTTTACCATATGGGAGGCCCCGGGTTCGTTTCCCAGGGCCTCCTGGTGAAGGCAAGCCAGCCCACGTGGCGCGGTGAGCTAACGCAGCAAGATGACCCAACAAAGGGAGACAAGCAGACACAGGGAAAAAAAAAAAACGCACAGCAAATGGACACAGCAAGCACAAGCAGCAAGTATGTGTGTGTGGGGTAAATAAATAAATAAAATCTAAAAAAAAAAAAAAAAATCAGAGTAGTCAGCTTGCTCTTGACCTGTGAGGCCCCAATGCTGCCTCCAGCAAACAAGCCCATTTTATTAAACTAGACTACAAACCCTTCAAAGTCAGAAAAACTGTCTTATACTTCTTGGCATATCCATGATGATGACTAGCAAATGTATTTGGTAAATGTTTGCTGACAACATGGATCATCAAGAAATTATGGGGCAGGGTAGGAGGAATGTTAAATGATAATTAATCAGAGGTTGAAAGAGAGGAAAGAGTAAATTCTGCCACAGGTGCTTTCTTTCTGACCCATAACCCCCACTTTGCTGTTGGGCTGGTCATGAAGAGCTCTACTAACATTGGGTCAATAAGGGATGCTCACTTAGACGGAACATATAAGCTAATAAATAAACACATAAAGCTAGGATGAAATAAGGAAACTTTCTCCAGATTCTGACCAAGAGAAGGTCAGTCCTGTGTATCTCCCAAAGATTAGGCCAAGCAGAGGCTTCCTTTTATAGCAGAATAGGGTTCAGTCACTTGTTTAATCCATCGGTAGGGTTAATGAATGTCTGTGGCAGAAAAGAGGAAGAAGATGAAAGGAGGAGCAACGACAGAGACAACTGAGGAAAGAGAATCTCCAACAAATACCTTTGCCAAGAAGGACAGGTCAGGCCTTTCTAAAGAATTTGTGTAACTTCCGGAATGTTTCGTCATTGCAACAGTGTGCTAATATGAATGTATTAACAAAAGCACAAGAGTAAGGAGAATGGATGCCCAGCCTCTCCATTGTGAATTAACAACTGGACCACTTTGTAAACAGGAGGGGCAAAAGGAGCTGTCATGGAACTCTGCCAAGTTCATTCCTTCCTCCAGCCTTTTCTGGTGTCATTCCCCTCACCTGGAAGATCCTCCCTTCTTCCCTCTCTCTAAATCTTGCTCAGTGTCTGAGAATCAACACAAGTTCTTGTGTCTCCATGACGACTTCAGCTGCCCACCCTGCCCTTGAACTCCTACAGTTGATCTGCTGTGTGCCATATAACTCTCACTAGATTAAGCAGCTTGTCTTTGGGACGTTCTTGTATGTGTGTCTTGTAAACTCGTCAGGGACAAGGGCCGTTTCTTCTGTTGCTACATCTCCCACAATGCTGACAGTCTAATAGACCCTTTGTGCAGACTTGCTGACTTACTGACTGAAGAGTTCAGTTCAGCTCCCTTGTTCTTGCCAGCAATGCAAAGAGTGCACAATACAGTCCTTTCACTATTAAGTGACAAATTCAAAGATAGAGGGGTCAAGACAGGACTTGTATAGAATTATTCATTGTCTTGAATGTTTCGTGGTAACCAGATCCCAGAATCCTTAGGTTTGAAATATGTGGAAATAATTTTTACATTTAAGACAGTGCTTTTTGGATTACTATTTCACTTTTAACTACCTGCATAAGTTACATGAGTCCTGGAAAGGGAAGATTTTTCTGTTATATAGTTGATTGACATCCCCTAAAGTTCTTTTTTTCCCATTTCATAGCTGCTAAGAGTTCATAGGGGAAATATTGCTTTTTATATTTCTGATGATAATAGCATCACCTGAAGAGAGGATGTGATTAAGAAAAAAGGAGAAAGATTCACACTGTCATTATTTTCATCATTGAATGTCCCAAAGTTTTTTTATGGTGTCCACAGCAAACAATATGTAGGAAAGAAAGCTGGAGGATTCACACTACTTTGAATTTGGATCTCTCCTTTTCCATGGAAATTTTTTTGGGTATCATGTGTTCTTATTATGAAATCTCCTCTTATGATACAGATGCGGTTTGCAACTATTCCATGATGTTGAAATCTTTTAAGCATTTAGTACATTGAGGCTCATGAGCATTGCTAATGGATCTTGTGAAACAGTGGAGATGCTTCCCAGGGATCTAAAAGTGCTCATACCCACCCACACAGTACAAAAGGGGAAATGGTTGTGCTAGCTTGGTTTTCTTATGATAGTCAGGTGACATGGTTTCACTTTGCCCTGTGGGGCTGCAGCTAAAAAACTTGCTCTACAAGACTGGACTTGTGTATAAAAACCTTCACCTGAGCTGTTTCTTTCCTAGACAAAAGGGATTCTAGTCTGGTGTTTAGAGGGCCTTGGGTGGCTTGCAAAAGATGTTGGATCTTCTGATATTTTTACTCTAGTAAAATTTAGACCCATATTTCATATATGACCTTTCTGGAGCATGAAAAGATATGCTCTATCACCTACTGTGATTGTTACATATCAATTTTCTTTAAACCTCTGTATAAATGGTACACATTAGGTAATCAGACCTACTGTTAGATTCTGCTTTATTAACATAGTCATCAAAGGCATTATACAATATTAATTAAAGAGACAGAATGTGGCCAGGTCCACCGCTGCCTGTGCCTTGGAGCAAGCAAAGAGCTCAGCCTAGAGATGAGCACCTTTTCTTCCAGGGGGAGTGGAAAAATCTTCTCTTCGAGCATTTACGCAGCTAGAGAGCTGAGTTGTCAGGATGTCCAAATGGTCCCATTGCAATCTTTTTTTCCAAGGTGGTGCGGAGATCTTTGACAAGTGATGAGTGTCTTCTGTTTCTCACATTCAGGCCTAGGACCAGACTCCGTGACCACGGATTTGGTGTGTGGGGTCTCATAGGCTGCAGAGAAATTTAACACATGAGTGAAAATGCCAAACATGTGGTCTCATGTGAGAAGTAGACCCAAAGAGAGAGTCTCTTTGGCCATGGTTTGTCAGAATAGCTTTATGACCTACTATACTAGATAAGAAAACCGAAGCTATGAGTTCAAGACCTGCCTCCCTTGAGCCTAATGTGGAGAATAGTCATGAATTGCTCACCCAAGAAGACTTAGTCATCTGTATGGTGAACTTTGGGATTGGCCTGTGTTTTCTATATCTTTATTATTATGCAGAAACAGCAGCAATTATGGGACACTCCTGTACCTGTGACTAAAGAGACTTATTCCTGGGATGTGCTGAGGAGGTGGATTCACTCAGGATAAATAGCTGCTGGGGACACAGCACTGCTCACTGTCAACCCATAAACCTATATGGTGATGGCCAGGGTTGAGTTTGTCCCCAGGTTAGAGCATCCTTAGGAGTCTGGGTAATTCTAATGTCAGTCCAAGTGAGTGTCTACATTACTCTATGGAATACAAGAAGGATAGCCTCTCCACCCCCAAGTGAATTTTCAGCCTGTGGGACAAAAGTACCAATGAAAGCCCATTACCATATGTTTATATTTAAATATCATAAATCAAGCTAACAAACTATTGGATAAAATACATTCTACCACCTACCTTGACAAGAACTACAGAATTGAGTTTGGAATTCTCAGATTCTTTGAAGTTCTTTGCTAGAACATGGTGGCACAAGGAAAGCTGGGCCTCAGCCCACCTTTCTTCTCTTCCCATTCCCACCTCTATCCCATACTGTGAGGACCTCACATTTACACATGCGGACACTCTAGACAGTATATGGAAGCTCTGTTCACATACCCTGAAAACTACTATTTGTAGGCTACTCCTGGAGTCTAAAGGTACACATGCTGGCGGTGCTGCCCACTCTTGGGAAAAGAGACCAGTCCACCCAAGCCCTAAAAGTAGATAGGGTCAGGGGTACCCAGAGTGTGTGGTCTAGAAGGCAGGATGTGGGCTCTGGTAAGGGGTGCCTATTTGGCCCCATGAACCCCTTGCTTTTCTGGAGAGGGAGGAGGCCAAAGAGTAAGAGCTGAGTCCTCCAAAGCTTATACCCCAGGGCAGGGGCCCCTCCTGCTTCACTATAAGGGTGTTACTAGTTAGGTTATTCTAGGCATCTTTTTTTTTTTCTGGAAGAAAATCACTTTATTCTAATTACTTCACGGATAACATCACAGCAACTGTTTTAAGGAGGCCACACAAACATTTGTCCAGTTCCAAAATCTACACCATCTCAGTGGACTTCTATACAGTAAGAACACCCACTTCCATTGTGATTCTGAAGCAAGACAGCTATTACTGATAGAGGAGAGGTTTAATTAGTGGTTTTACACTTTATACTTTCACTATCAATTACGGTTTTACACTGAATTAGCTTGGTCATAAGAGCACATTTCCCATTTCTTTATTTTCAACTTCTTCATTAGGCAAATCCATTTGCAAATCTGTGCTGCTTCATTCAGCACCTCACTGAAATCCTCACAAAGCTTAAGGTCACCCTGGTTCTGGGCACACTCCAAAAACTGTTTCATCTCATAGTGGCAAGGGCCAAACTGCTGCTGCTGGTGTGCCGGCTGGGCCCCCTGAGGCTCCTGGTAAGTGGTGCCAGGCCTTGAGGGCTCAGCATTACACCCTCCACCGAAGCCCCCAGTGATGGCAGGGCCCAGGGTGGGCCCAACAGCGGAGCCCACAGCCACACCAGCTGCAGCGCTTGCCACCTGGGCCCTCAGACAGGCTGCCGAGGGGCAGCAGCAGGTGAGCCAAGTGCAGGTGGAAGGGCTGCTGCTGATGGCTGAGCTGCCAGTGCTGGCCTGCGGGCAGCTGTCATCTGAGGCGCCCGGCTAGCCAGGGAGGCCGTGCGTGAAGTATGGCTCTGGCTTCCACGAGGCATCACAACTATACGGCAGTTCGGCTTCCAGAAAGGGGAAAGTCTGAGGAGCGGACCCCTATTCTAGCCATTTTGACACAAGATTGCCTCCCAGGAAATCTCTACCGCCCACAGTGCCTACAGTTTAGGTGGTGTGACATGAAGGCACGTTCGTAAGTTGTAGTGCTTTCTTTCCTTACTCTCATTCTAAATAAATATTTATTTTCGTACTAATTTTGTATTTGTAATTTGTATTATTTTGCTTAAAAAGGGCTCCCCAAATTATGTAAGCATTAGGACTAACAAAACCTGGTGGTGGGAGTAAAGGGCAGTTGTCATTGAACTCACCTCTTACATCTCCAACTAATGTTCTTAAAAATGCACCATTTTTGAGGGAGAGCCCCAAGAGAACGAGGCAAAAAGAGGATCAGTAAGAAATATTGAATGCTGAAAAGGATGTTTTCAGGTATTTAAATGTAAGCACCTCTTTTCAGTTATTCCCAATACTCATCCCTAGGTTGTGTCATTAGCTGGAAAGAAACTCTCAAAAGGTGAGCTGAAGCAGGATAGGTTAGTGACCTAGATTCTTTGAAATGTAACTGGAAGGCTTTTAGGATTATCAAAGTCATTGTGGTACAATGGATAGGTCCACAAAATAAACTGTGATGTGGTCTCTTTTAGATTCAGTGTGTTTTAATCAATATGGAAGTTTAAAACTTACTGTATCAAATCATATCATGAAATATTTATACCTCTTAAAATCAAGCCTCATCATATTTCATTACAAAGTATTTAATATTTTTCTATTAACAAAAAATAAAATTATAAGTTATTTGCTGGGCCAATTAATTTTGAGTGATATGATATAAAAATAATTACCTAGGGAAGTGGCTATGGCTCAAGCAATTGAGCTCCCGTTTACCACATGGAGGACCCGGGTTTGATCCCTGGGACCTCCTTGTAAAAAAAAACAAAAAAAGTGTCCCAGATCTGCACTGCACGATGGGGCACAGGCTCCCGCGCAGCAAAGCAACACACCAAAAAGACGACGCAACCAGATAGAAAATAATAATAATAATTACCTATAGATAAGTATATATATGTGTGTGTAAATATATTTTCCTCTTTCATTAAGTACATAGGAAAATGTTTATGATAGCTAAGAAAGTCAATACTTATTTCTGATTTTTATATTTGGTTATTTAAAATTGATCTCAAAAGCCCAACACTAGAGTTTAGTATATGCACACATCACACATTTACAGAAGGAACACCATGCTTTTTATCATATTCTTTATTTCACAAGTAACATAATTTCAGCTATATATTATATTGCATGATTACTGGTTAAGTAATGAGGAAAATATTATTTATTACCTTGTTTTCCATTACTTAAAAAATGGATAAATCAATTACAGTGGACAAAATCTTTTTTTTTTTTTTTTCTTTTCTTTTTTTGAGGTACCAGGGATTGAACCCAGGATCTCATGTGTGGAAGGCCAGCACTAAACCACTGGCCACATTGGCTTCCCTGAGTTGGCTCTATTGTTTGTCTTGCTTGTTGTTTGCTTTTGTTTCCTCAGGAAGCACCGGAAACCAAACCCAGGACCTCCCATGTAGGAGGCAGGCACCCAACTGCTCAAGCCACATCTGCTTCCTGGACCAAATCATTTTCAAGATATATTTCTTTTATTTATCAATCATTTTATTATGTTATTTGAATATTATATTTGAAATGAGAAATAAAGTCATGATAAAAACTAAGTCAGGGGGAAGCGGCTGTGGCTCAATCAGTAGGGCTCCCGTTTACCATATGGGAGGCCCCGGGTTCGGTTCCCGGGGCCTCCTGGTGAGGGCAAGCCCGCCCGCACGGCGTGGTTAGCTGACCCAGCAAGCACAAGCAGCAAGGGGGGGATAAATGAATAAATAAATAAAATCTTTAAAAAAAAAAAAAAAAAAAAGTAAGTCAGGGAAGACTTCTGGAAAGATGGTGGACTAGGAAGACACAGGAATCTCTTCTCCAGAAAAATAGCTAGAGAACAGGCTGAAACAGCACGAAAAAAGATCTTCTAGGGTTTAGGACAGCAGGTGAAGGCTGCACACCACCCAGAGGAGAGAGGGACAAAAGAGGGAAATCATGAGGACAGACTGTCAGTGGCTGCTGCTGCTGGCACCCTCCCCCACACTAAAGACTCTAGAATTTTCAGGCCTCTGAGCCTGCTACTACAGACAAAGGGGGCTCCAGGGATCTACCACTCCAGGAAAGGGGAGAGAGACGGACACAGCCTAAGGTTGACTTAGGTTCTGACTCGCGAATTTGGGCTGCGGTGCCCCACAGACCCTTCCAGGCCAGGTGGGACCACACAGTGGTTTACCCTGGGAGACAAGGAAGGACTGGAGAAATCCGATCCTCAATCCTCGATCCTCGCAATCTCCCTTTCTTCTAGCCTGGGCTAATTGTTGAGGACTCCACAGGAGAGGAGAGAGAGAGCCTGGGGCTGACTCGGCTTTTGACTCAGGTTTGGTCTGCCATATCGCGAGAGCCCTTCCAGGCCGGATGGGGCTGCACCATTGTTTGCCTTGGAGCCTGCAAGGGGCTAAAGGTATACAAACCTCCCAATCTCCTCCTCTACTGACAGGGACTGATTGTTGAGGACTCAGAGGGGAGTGGAAATATTTCCCAGCTGGGAAAAGGGAGGGGGCTGCCAGAGAAGACTGGAGAACTGTCTCAGAAAGTTTGAATTACAAGGCTCTTAGCCTCCAGACAGGAAGTCTATCACATTGATCTGGTCTGTGTCACAGCAAATAGACCCCAACCAGGCATTGAATTGAGAGCTGCCAAAGAGTGCCATCTCCTGGCAGGCCAAGGAAGTGCACATAAGAAAATTAAAAATAAGTAGGAGAAGCTTTTCCTGGCCTCTATAGTCTCCTTGCCCATGACCCTAGGAAGTGACTCTACAACCAGTTACTGGGACCAGTGCCCAATTTTGAGCAACCAGCAGGACAATACTAACAATCCAGGTTGAGCCAAAAATCTAAGAGCTGGGGTAACTCACAGCCTCCTGCCACTAAATCCCTATAAAAGAGAAAGAGATTGAGCATCTGAGTAAACTACATTCTAACCAGATGCCTAAACACCAGCAAAAAATTATGAGCCATACTAAGAAAATAGAAGACATGGCCCAAGAAAAGGAATACATCAAAGTTCCAGAAGAGATGCAGAATTTGAGGGAACTAATCAGCGAGATGCGTACAAATTTCCAAAATCAAATTAATTAGTTGAAAGACAATATAGTTAAAGAGATAAATGATGTCAAGAAGACATTGAGCAAACGCAAAGAAGAATCTGAAATCCTGAACAGAAAAGTAACGGAGTTCATGGGAATGAAAGACACAATATGTGAGGTCAAAAATACATTTGAGGCATACAACAGCAGACTTGAAATGATAGAAGAAAGATAAGTGATACCGAAGACAGAGCAGCTCAAATTGAAGAGAGAAAAGAACAGAGAGAGAAAAGAATGGAAAAAATTGAGCAGGGGCTCAGAGTTGAATGACAACAGAAAACACAACATAAGTGTCATGGGAGTTCCAGAAGGGGAAGAGAAGGGAAAAGGGGCAGAAAGAGTATTTGAGGAAATAATAGCTGAAAATTTCCCAAATCTCACAAAAGAAATGAACTTACATGTCCAAGAAGCACACCGTACCCCAATCAGAATAAATCCAAATAAACCTACACCAAGACACATACTACTCAGAATGTCAAATGTCAAAGATAAAGAGAAAATTCTCAGAGCAGCAAGAGAGAAGCAAACGATCACATACAAGGGATGTCCAGTAAGACTTAGTGCGTATTTCTCTTCAAAAACCATGGAGGCGAGAAAACAGTGGTATGATACAATTAGGAAACTGAAAGAGAAAAACTGCCAGCCTAGAATTCTTTATCCAGCAAAACTGTCCTTCAAATATGAAGGTGAGTATAAAATATTCACAAACAAACAGAAACTAAGAGAGTTTACAAAAAAGAATCCACCTTTGCAGGAAATATTAAAGGAAGCCTTAGAACCTGAAAGAAAAAGACAAGAGAGAGAGGCTTGGAGGAGAGTATAGAAGAAAGAATAGCAGAAAGGATAACCAAAAGAGTAAAAAGAGAGACAAAAACAAGATGACATATGAAAACCAAAGAATAAAATGGAAGTAAATAGTGCATTTACAGTAATATGATTGAATGTGAATGGATTAAATTCCCCAATCAAAAGATACAGGCTGGTAGAATGGATTTAAAAAACATGAACCATCCATATGCTGCTTACAAGAAACTCACCTTAGACCCAGGGATACAAACCGGCTGAAAGTGAAAAGTTGGAAAAAGATACTCTACGCAAATAGCAACCAGAAAAGAGCAGGGGTAGCTATACTAATATCAGACAAAACTGACTTTAAATGCAAAAAAGTTATGAGATACAGAAGGCCATCATATATTAATAAAAGGAATGATCCACCAGGAGGATATAAAAGTCATAAACATCAATGCACCTAACCAGGGTGCCCCAAAATATATGAGACAAACTCTGGCAAAACTGAAGGGAGAAATAGACATTTCTACAATAATCGTTGGAGACTTCAATACCCCACTCACATCATTAGATAGAACAACTAGACAGAAGATCAACAAGGAAACAGAGAAGTTGAACAATATGATAAACAAGTCAGACCAAACATACATATACAGAACACTGCATCCAAACTCAGCGGGTTATACATTCTTCTCAAGTGCCCATGGATCTTTCTCCAGGATAGACCACATGTTAGGTCACAATACAGCTCTCAATAAATATAAAAAGATTGAAATTATACAAAGCACCTTCTCAGATCATAATGGAATGAAACTAGAAATCAATAATAAACAGGAAAAAAGTAAATTCGCAAATGTGTGGAGACTGAATAACACACTCCAAAATAATCGGTGGGTCAAAGAAGAAATTGCAAATGATATCAGTAAATATATCGAGACAAATGAAAATGAGAACACAACATATCAAAACTTATAGGATACAGCGAAGGCAGTCTTGAAATGGAAATTTATAGCCCTAAATGCCAATATTAAAAAACAAGAAAGAGCTAAACTCAAAGATTTAACTGAACAACTAGAGAAACTAGAAAAAGAACAGCAAACCAGTCCCAAAGCAAGCAGAAGGAAAGAAATAATAAAGATTAGAGCAGAAATAAATGAAAATGAGAATAGAAAAACAATAGAGAAAATCAACAAAACCAAAAGCTGGTTCTTTGAGAAGATCAATAAAATTGACAAACTCCTAGCTAGACTAATAAAGAAAAAAAGAGAGAAGATGCAAATAAATACAATCAGAAATGAAAGAAGGGGGGAAGTTACAAATGACCCCACAGAAATAAAAAGAATCATAAGAGGATATTATGAGAAACTGTATGCCAACAAACTAGACAACCTAGATGAAATGGACAAATTTCTAGAAACGCACAACCAACCTACACCAACGCTACAAGAAATACAAGAACTTAACAAACCAATCACATTTAAGGAGATTGAATCCATCATCAAAAATCTCCCAGCAAAGAAAAGTCCAGGACCAGATGGTGAAACTTGTAGAAATAGCATTTAAATAAGTTATAGTCGGTAAGGCTCTAATGTCATGTGCCTTCAGTACTGGATGAGGCTCTAAGATTGGGCAATAGAGTTCATGGATGGGTTTTGAGTAGGGTGATGACAGGGGGCCACAAATTGATAAAATTAATCTTGTAGCTATGTGTAGTATAAATTGGCATAAAGAAACTTAAAAGTAAAGAGACTAGATGGGAGTCTAATAAACCAGTGTTTCTCAACCTCAGCACTATTGACATTCGGAGTAGGATAATGCTGTGTTTTAGGGGTTATCTTATATATTATAGGATATTTAGTGACATCCCTGGCCTCTACCTGCTAAAACCACCCCCCTCTCTCACCTCCACCCCCAACTGTAACAATAAAAAATGTCTCCAAACACTGCCAAATGTCCTCTGGGGGTGGGGAATCGGCCCCAGTTGAGAACCACTGTAATAGAGCCTGTGGGAAATAGAAAAGAAAGGATGGATGTTGGGACACTGAGACATGAGTAGGGTAAACTCTAAAAGTCTTGGCAAGTGTCTAGATAGGAGTGGGACTGAAGAAGAAGAACCTCTAAAGGATCAAACAGAACCACAGACAAGACCCAAGAGGCCATGTGATCTAATAAGCTAGTAATTGCTTGCAACATTGTAAACCCTTTTGGAGGGGAATTTGGTAAAACCTATTAATAATCATATAAATTAGCTTTGCCTTCTGACCCAGGAATTCCACTACTGGGAATTTATCTTAAAACATTCCAAAGAAGATAAGTAATCATTATGAACAAAGCAACTATAGTTACATGAAGACATGTTATTCTCGACAATCACATCCTCATGCTTACCACATTGCCTGTTAAATGAAAGGACCAGATTTTGGGATTTAAGATTCAGAGGAGGGTGGACTAGAAAGACACAGGCTCTCTTCTCTCCCAGAAAAATAGCTAGAGGACAAGCAGAAACAGTCTGGTAAAGTCTTCTAGGTTTAGGACACCAGGAGAAGGCTTGATACAACCCAGAAGAGAGAGGGACAAAGGAAAAGAATCACAATGGCAAAACTGTGAGTTAAAAGCTGCAGCTGCAATTGCTGTCATCCTCCCCCATATTATAGACACTTTTGAATTCTCAGACATCAGGGCCAGTAGCTATAGACAAAGGGGTCCCCAGGGATCCACCTCCACAGGAAAGGGGAAAGAGAGGGACAAAGCCTAAGGCTGTCTCAGCTTTTGACTCACAAATTTGGTCTGCTATGTCCCACAAGACCTTCCAGGATGGGTGGGGGCCACACAATTGTTTGCCTTGGGAGCTGGCATGGGAGTAAAGAGATCAGACCCTCTCAATCCCCCAATCTACTGACCAGGACTGGTTGTTGAGGACACAGAGGTGAATGGAATTATTTCCTACCCGGGAAAAGGGAGGGGGCTGCCAGCAAAGGTTGGAGAACTGCCTCTGAGAAAGTTTGAAATACATGGCTCTTAGTCTCCAGGCAGGAACCTCTATCACATTGATCCGGTCCTGTTGCAACAAATACACTCCGACCAGGCATTGAACTGAGAGGGCTGTCAAAGAACGTCATCTGCTGGCAGACCAAGGAAGCGCACATGAGGAAATTAAAAGTATGTAAGAGACGCTTTTTCCGGACTTTACAGCCTCCTTCCCTAAGGCACTAGGAAGTGATCTGCAACCCATTACTGGGATCAGAGGACAGCTTTGAGCAACTAGCAGGGACAATCCTAAACACCCAAAACAGGTTGAACCAAGAATCAAAGAACAGCAGTAACACACAGCCTACTGCCATTAAATCCCTACAAAAGAGAGAGAAATTGAGCATCTGAGTAAACTCACCATCCTAATCAGATGCCTAGACATCAACAAAAAAATTACAAGCCATACTAAGAAAATGGAAGAAATGGCCCAAGAAAAGGAATATATCAAAGCCCCAGAAGAAACATAGGATTTGAGACAACTAATCAAAGAGAGGCACACAAATTTCTGAAATCAAATAAACCACATCAAGAAGACATTGAGGGGAACAGATGTAGCTCAAGTGGTTGAGCACCTGCTTCCCACATGGGAGGTCCCAGGTTAGATCCCCAGTGCCTCCTAAAAACAAACAAACAAACAAACAAGAGTGAAAAAAAACAACTCAGGGGAGCTGATGTGGCTCAATGGTTGAGTGCTGGCTTCCCACATACGAGGTCCCAGGTTCAATTCCCAGCCCTGGTATCTCAAAAAAAAAAAAGACATTGAATGAGCACAAAGAATAATTTGAAAATCTGAATAGTAACAGAAAAGTAACAGAGCTCATGGGAATGAAAGACTTGATAGGTAAGATAAAAAACACAGTATAACAGAGCTCATGGGAATGAAAGACTTGATAGGTAAGATAAAAAACACAGTATA